>PVJX010036125.1:0-17781 GCA_004027295.1 Dolichotis patagonum
TGTTTTTGTTTTTGTTCTATTACCATTGGTTCTATCTACCACATTGTGTCTCATTGGAATTTGAATATGTGTGATAGTTCAAACAAATTTTTTTCTTTTTTATCAAAAATGAGATATTATAATACCCATTGATCATTTTCTGTTATTCGGTTCAGAAAGCCCTGTAATTCTTTCACTATATGCATGGCTTTATACTATTCTGTTATGTTTGATATTATTGTAATTGAAACTATGCTCAACTATAGCAGAGTAAGAGATATGGTGTTAGATACTGTTGATGTCCAGTTGACTTAAGGTAAAGTACTGTGTTGCCTATGTTGTCCTCTTCTGATCTGCTCTGTACTGCCCCCTTTTGTTTTATTCTCTTTTAAATTAAAAAAAAAATTATTCAGGGAATGGACCATTGTTGCTCCACATGTTCTGCATCTGACACGTGCAGCCCTTTCAGTAATATTTAAGCTGAAATCACGCGTGGGCTAGAAAATCCCACAGTGACTGAGCTGAGTCTTGGAATCTTATTTAGCTCTTCAGAATTATCTTAGCGGGGCGGAGGGAAGATCCACTCCTTTTCTTTCCTTTTCTTTTGGTTGGCGCTTCGTAATCTGTGTCATTGAATTACCCTCACTTTTTAAATGGGTGTTTGTAATATTCTTTTCCAAAGGTCAACCATCTTTTTGATGATTGAGATACATCTCCAAAATTTGTAGAAGTACCACCATTAGATTTATTTCCATGGCTAAAACTCAGTGTACATGAAGCACTTACTAAATACCTGGGATTTTACATGTATTGCTTCATGAAATCATCCACACAGTTCTATGGTTAATAGCAATGCTTTCCCTTCTCTCATTCTCTACCTGTGAGATGGCTGGTATGCCATGAAAATTAACTATTTTGTCCAAAGTCATAGAGGTATAAAGTGGTCAAAATGGAATTCAAACCCACGTAGTCTGTGTCCAGACCCTGAATGTCCAGTTATGTTTATGCTGCACCATACTGGCCAGGTGGAATGCATAAGCTTATACCAAAAAGTACCCTTAACGCCAGGCTCTGCTGGCTGACAGTGAAATGTCCATGGATGAGTCATTCAGTCCATTTAAACTGCAGAATACTCAACTGCAAATGAACAACTATAAATGAACTCATGGGCACAATGGAATGGAGTAGAAGTTTAGTGTTTGTTACCTGTTACCATAACACCTACTACTATCATTCTGATAATGTTAGAGAGTTTGCCAAACAAATGTGCTCATTTCCCTATAAGAAATTCTGTTAAAGTCTTATCTAGAAAAACACTTTCCAATAACATGAAAATTTAGTGTGTCTCATCCCACTGGCGAGATTTCTTACAGTAACACTTTATATTACATTGATTTTTGAATTATTCTTTTTTTTAAAAAGAGGAGTTCAATAGCACCATTATAATTTTCATCAATAATCATATTCATGATCAATAAAGACTGAGAAAGAAGTACTTAAAAGTGTATGTGCTCCTCAACAGACAAATAGGGTCCCTTCCACCCACACGGACCACCAAGAGAAACTACCTACTGGGTTCCCCAGAGACCTACACAAGTGGATCAGCTAACTCATCATAACCACAAACAAAAGACTACCTCCACCACAGATTGTCTGGTTCTTTGTGAGAAGAGTATGTGCATTTATTCAAAATTCACTAGCAGGCAAAAGGCGTAAACAATAAATATCTAAGGAAACTCCTGAATTTTCAAATCTGTTCATTGTGTCTACTGTATGAAAATTTTTAAAAAGTTCATAAATTCTGGGGGGAGTTTTCCTTACTTTTTTTATCCACATAAGTTTTAAGTAAATGAGTGTATCTTCTCTCCAATATTCAGATTTAGTGATCATACATGTAAACATTCAGCTCAAATTGTAGTATTGTGTGAGGTGTTTTCTGGCATCACATCTGGATCTCCCTTGGCTGAATCCAGTACAGTAAAATAGTGTACTACTCCACATTACAGTCATTGTCTGTGATTTTTTCCATCTCCTGTGCTTTTTGGCAATACCTAGATCTGTCAGTTTGTGTCTTACTGAATTGTCTTTCTTTGACCCTCATAAACCTAAAGTCTACGGTGCTGCTCTAAATGTATCAGGATGTATCAGGGAAAGGGACTTTGCTTTATACTAGTAAAGCGATGCAGTGGGAAACTGTCTTGCTTTGGGAAAGCTGTGTCTGAATTTAGAGGCTTTCTGAAGGTAAGTCCTGCCCTTTTCTCTACTAACACATTGTGGGAAATATTTGATCAGGAAAATTTGAAATCTAACACCTTACCTAGGCTTCCTATGATGCGCATGTGACAGAATATATTTTACATGTTGTGTTCTTTAATTCTGCCCTTCCTTGTTTTGATATCAATTGTAACAGGTAGGACTTCATCATACATTCACCACTGACTCTGTTCAGTTCTGAGCAACTTCTCATAAACATCAATGACAAGAGCTGTTTTGAAAGAGTTATCAGGTAGATACTGCACAGTTCCAAGACAAACGCATCTGTTGTCATGCCAAATCTCCTGTTCTAACAGACTGATCACCCTGCACCATCGAGTGGTTTGTTGACTCCACATACATAAAGTCAGGGCCCTAGAAATGTGCTTTGAGCAATCAGCACTGATATTTACAGCTTGACGTTTTTGTTATTGTCGTGCTGTGCGTATCTCTCATTTTTATGCAGGTGACAGGAATATGAGCATGAATTAATTTTTTTGACGCTGAAAGCCCTACAAAGAATAGTTATCTTCTAATGCATCCTTCCTCTTTCTGTTCCATTTTAGTTCCCTTCCAATCTTTAGTTTGCTCCAAACCCCAACTAAACTGCTTTTTCAATGGTTAAACCCATGTTTGTTCCTTCTCTATATTTATCTTGCTTTACATCACAGTAGCATCATTTAACATAATTCCCATGTTTTCTTTTCACTCTAAATCTTTCTCTCTCCCCTTAGTCTTTTCCCTCTTCCCCTAAAATGCATCTTGAGCAAGAATTCACACTTCTCCTTTTTCCTTTTCAGTCTCCTCCCACTGTGGTTACTTCTATATTTACCCCATGAATCCTCTTATTTAAAAAAAAAAATTGTTATATTCAAGCCCCTCATTTTAGTTACTTATTTGTTCTGATGACTCTCAGATTTTAATCCAGCACTTTCCCTGAGCTCTGGTTTTATATCAAAATAAACACTAAATTACTAAGTAAGATATACGTCAAAAATCTCAAATGTGGATGCTTCTGTGTGTCTTCCCACAGAAACATGTTTCTCTACTTGAATAAATGAAGCCACATCCCCCCCCATTCACAGTTACATGTGGGTGCCTTCTACTTTTTATTCTCCATTCCCTCTGAGACTTCAGTAGTTCTGTTACTCAACTATGCCTTTATTTTGTGCAAATTTCTTCACCTCCTCTGTCAATGTGATTTACATCAGCATCAGTTCTCACCTGATTTAGAGCAGTGACCTCGTAGCTAGTCATCCCTTGCCTTTCCCACATCAGAATCCCATAGAGTAAGTGAGGGACATTTTGAAAATAAAAATCTTGAGCCATTCCTCTTCACCATCCTTCTAGTAGATTCCTGCCACTCTTAGAGTAAATTCTAAAGCCTCTGCTTTGAGAGCACACATGGTCTTGCCCTTGCTTTCCTTCAGTCTCAGTGCCACAGCCTGCCACCCACAGCCTAGCCCTCGCAAGGCAGGTTTTCAAATGCCAGGCTGCTCTCACCTTCCCGAGACAGTTGTCCCTCCCCTCCAGTTTCTCAGAAGGACTATCTCACCTCACATACAGTTTCTTTCTTTCTTTTTTTTTGTAACTTTTATTTTAAGGAGAATAAAACCAAGCAAAATAAAACACAATAAAACCAATCAAAACAAAACAGTGTAAGTGATATAGGACTTCAAAACAAGATAATAGGAATTCAACAATGGTTACCATGATACTTCTTGTTGGCTTCAAAATAGCTGTCCATACTTTCAAACATAGAAAAAAATCAAACAAAACAGAAGAGAATGGAACTAATAAAAACAAAACAATGAATGCAATAAAGGACTTCAAAACAAGATAAAAGTAAATCCAAAATGGCTGCCATAATATAACTTATCTTTGAAATAGTTGCCCATGCCATTGGATATAATAAAGTCAAACAAGACAAAACAGAATAGAACCCAATCAAAAAACCAATGAAAATAACACAGGATTTCAAAACAAGATAATAGGAAATGAACAATGGTTACCATAATGCTTCTTGTTGTCTTCAAAATAGCTGCCCATACCTTCAGACATAGTAACATCAAGCAAAAAGAACAGAATAGGACCGATAAAGATAAAACAATAAACACAACACAGGACTTCAAAACAAGATAATAGTAAATCCAAAATGGCTATTATAATATAATCTTGTCATCTTTGAAATAGCTGCCCATGCCATCAGATATAATAAAATCAAACAAGACAAAACAGAATAAAACCCAGCCAAATGCCAAATAAAACAATGAAAATAATACAGGACTTCAAAACAAGATAATAGGGATTAACAATGGCCACCACCTTCAGGAGATCCCCACAGATGCTACACTGCATATTGTTATCCTCTGAATAGATGATCAGACTACTGGCTTTAGACCTGCAGAGTCAGTGAAACCCTAAACACTACAAGTATTAAGTTGTATTTTACCTCAATAGCTATCCTCTCAGCCTGTGTTTTTCTGGATCAGCTGGTTGTTTAGGGGCTTGGGGAATGTTGGCTTTTCTCATCTCCCAGCCCACACCCTGAAAGACTTCTCCTTCTTTGTAGCAGCGAATGGAACCTACCCACAGGAAAAGGCTGGCATCTTGTTCTCCCAGCAGCAGCCCACACATGACGCTGACTCGCAGGGAGGGTTTGCATATAGTTTCTTAAAAGGTCAAGCCTTTCCGGAGCATTCTAGCTTGAAACACCTCCTCCATCACTCCCTTGGTTCATGGTTTTATATCTTCCTAGAACTTCTCACTATCTGAAGTTATCTAAAGTGTGTGTAATGATTCATTGGAGCTGTCTTTCTCATTGAAATGTAAGCTCCTTTTGGAACTTTTGTCTCATTCTTTGTGTGCCCAAGGAGAGTGTCAGGTTCATCATACTTTGTCTTCCTGTATTTTGTGTGACTCTAACAAACTGCCTAAAACTAAGTAGTGTATAAAGTAACAAGATATTTAATTCAGGGATCCGTAAAAGGTGCTAAGGTTGCTGATAAACGCCCCTGCCTATGGTATTAATCTAGTCTTGTGAGAGAACCAGGGTTCCCTCAGGTTGACATTAATCCACTTATAAGGGTGATGCCCCTATGGCCTACATTCTACTTCTTAAGTTTCCCCACCCCTAATACTATGCACTGGGGACCCCTCCAGCACAGGACTTTTGGGGAGCAAACCACATTCAAACCATAGCATTATTCCTCAATACACACTTGCTGCCCTGGAAAGTCATTTTGACTCTCTCCCTTTATGGCCATCAGTTTAATTTCTCATTCTCAGGGTCTATTACATGTTCAAACTGTTTCCCTGGAATGGCCTATGACAGCGACCATGAATTTTCAATTTGTAGAAACCTGAGATTTTTCATTGCGGTAGTAGAAGACCTGGATGCTTACTCTCGGACCTGATATCCATGTTCCTGCTCTGGAACTCAAGCCTCCACTGCCTGAGCTTCCCTGCAATGGCATGGTTGTAGATTTTATAGACCCCTGAGGCTCTCCTAGTTCCTGAGGACATTTCTTCCATTGTATAAGGCCTGAGGAGTTCCCAGGATCTCTGATCCCTGCTCTCCCAACCCCTGCTGGACTGGAACTTCTCCTCCCTACTTTCATCAAATTCAAGCAAATGTGGGCACCTGACTTCCAGGCTGATGAAGAAGGCTTGGTCATGCTCAGCCATAATGCCACCACAGAGAAGATGTGAGCAGAGAGTCAGTGTCCCTGTGGGTCCTGGTGGCAATTCATCCAAGCCGCCTCACCTACAGTCTCTCTATACTGGAGAGAACTGTCTTAATCTTTTGCAAGATAAAAGTATCAAGACTAAAATAAGAGGAAAAGAAAGAAACCCTGTGTTTGACGTGTGTGTGTGTGCATGAGTGGGTAGGTGTGTGCATGTGTGTGTAAAATACTATCATAATGATGTTCACTCATGCAGAAGTCCAGCAAACAGGTGATAACTAAACATTCTACATGGAAATAAACTTTTACAGGACAGCAATGGAGAGCTACAGGTTTTCAGAGGAGAAATATACTATGTACAGCTTTGTTTATGAATAAAAGCTTTATGGGGTCAAGATTCTTTCAAACAGAACTCGCAATTTAAACAAAATATTCAAAGAAGAATCACATCTCAGTAAATATAGAACAATTAATTTCAATTGGTGCAGAAAATTTATACAGGAGAACAGCATTTCTCTGTCTGAGATGAACTCTTTTATCTTCTTGGCTTTTGTCTCATTTTCTTGGTTTTCCTACCAAGGAGGCTTTTAAATTCTTAATTTTTACATTTTTATATTGCAGATTTAATGATGGGATTATGAGCAGATTTTAATGAGACTATAATGATATTTTACAAATGTGCCTAATGTTTCATTTTTGATAGAAATGAACAGCGTTTGAGATGTATAGGTGTTTTGACATACAGTATTCCTCCTCCTTGAACTCTTTTCGCTACACTGATGGCTATAATTTTTATTTATGAACAGCTGAACCGTTACTTTGTCAGCATAGCACCAGGGCCACTGGCACCCCTCAGGGGCAGTGGGGTCGAATTTGCCAGCACAGTCATGGGCTGCACGTGGAATCAGAAGGAAAGCATCTGTGCGATAAGTCCTTTCATTCTTCATTTTCTTCAAATATAGAAACTGAATCATTCTTATGTAAGAAATGAAACAATGATGCATAAAATGCCAACTGTATCTGTAAATGAAGTAAGATACTTTGATTCATCAAAATTCATGAGTTGCCACAGTGTTGGTCTCTATAAAATTTCACTTTAAATACAAGTTTGCACTTTGGGTAAAAATGGAAAGATGTGGAAAGAAGTTTCATAAAGCTGAGCTTTTAAAAATCTAGTTAGCTGGGTGGGGTGGTGCACACCTGTAATGCCAGTCCTCAGGAAAATGAGGCAGAAGAATCTCAGGGAGTTCAAGGCCAGGCTGAACTACGTATTAGGACCCTGTCTCAAAAAACAAACAAACAGAAAGAGAAAACACAGTTTAGCAAGCCTGGAAGCAAGCTTCTGAATGAAGAAGCTGTCTGGGCTGCAGGCAGAAAGGGAACCTGTTAGTGGGAATGTAAACTGCCACAGTCACTATGAAATCAGTATGGAGATTCCTCAAGAAACGGAGACCAGAAACTCCATTTGGCCTAGGTATTTTCCAACCAGATTTCTTCTTAAAAGAGTTAAAGACATTATAAAATAGTGAGACATGGGCGCCTTTGTTTACAGCAGCCCGATTTGTAATAACCAAATCTTCAAAGTAGCCTACGCGTCCAGTAACAGATGAATGAGTGAACAAAGTGTGGTATTTACACACGGAGTAGTACAGCTGTGCCTAAAGAAAGTTAAAGTTGAGCCCTTCAGAGGAAAACAGATGCTACTTCAGACCATAATGCTAAGTGAGATAAATCAGACACACAAGTTTAAATATCCTATGGTTTCTCTTACATGAAAACTCAAATTATAAATAAAAAGAAAAATAAAAGATAGATATAGGAAGTAGGGGGAGGGTAAAGGAAGGAGGGAGGGGAAACTCGAAGAAGAAACAGGCATGAAATATGGAATTAAAATGTGTCATGTACATGCACCAATTCCACACAAAAAATGTAAGCATTAAGTACTGCAAACGTGTATTAATAAACATAAGTAAAGGAAAGAAAAAAGAATGCATTCTGAACGCATTGTCTTCTTCTTACATGTTAACAAGTCCCATGGTTCATCCTCAGCAATAATAACCTGAGAATAATACCCTTTCCATCAAGAGGAGGTTACAATGATCAACAAAATGCAGAATTTCCAGAAAAATTGATTCAAGTAATTGTAAAGAAAATAAGTTTCTGCTGTTCATGGAAAGGCCTTTCTGAAAATGTACATATAAAAAGCTGCAGTACCAAGAAAGAAATGTAAAAGGGAAATAAAGTCTGCATGAAAGGCAACAGAAAAAAAATTTTTTTTCCTCCTTTCTCTTCTGGAAATCCTTTCTATGTATCACAAATGAGATGATGAGCAGAGAAAGGGCAAGTACTTCACCTACCATCATTTCCCATCTGAAGACTTGGGGGCAGCAAGAGACAGGAGAAACACAATGGCACTTTTGAGGCAGATGCTTCTACTCTGAAAGACATTACTTAAACCAGGAGCTGGGAAAGGTTTTCTGGAATCAACCAGATAGTAAATATTTCAGGTTGCCTGATGCCATATGGTTCTGTTCAACTATGTACCTGTGCCATTGCAAAAAGAAAGCACTCACCCATCACAGGTGAGCAAACGCACAGGGCTGTGTTCCGATGGAACCACCACAGAAGCAGTTGTGAGACCAGAGTCAGCCTGAGCTACATGAGCCCCCTACCACCTCCTACTACAGAAATGTTTTTACTAAGAGACGTTTGAGAGAGAGACAGACAGAGAGATCGCCGGTGCAATGTTTCCTTACCTGTTGTTTAAGGAGGCTCATGTGGGGCATCTAATTGAATTCTAAAAATCTATGAAAATTATTACAATTTTCATAAGGTATTAGATTTATCTTAAAAATCCAGAACTTCTTATTAAAACATGTATCACTGTCATGTGATTTGTGAGAAGAATCAGCAGAATTCCAAGACACCTAAAATTTGAAGCCCAACTTCTACATCTGATGTTTATGTTTGGAAAGGAGATAAACAATACATAGTGGATGAATTTGCTTTTTTTTTTTTTTTTGAAGAAACTATGACACCCATTTGACACTATCCCAGCTGTAGTTTTTCTCCATTTTGCTGAGGACTCTCAGGTCACATCTGAAATCTTAAAAGCTGAAAGTGAATAAGTATGCTTAAAGCCAGCAGTAATTGATATATGAGTATGTCTGCAACTTTAATGCTTTATTTCTTACTCTTCAAATCCTAGCATATATAATTTTCACCATGTCCTGTCTTCCACTAGACTGTCAGTTGTGATAATTGTTGATTATAAAAGAAGGATTTATAAATAAAGCTATTGTCAGCAATGTTAAGAAATATGTAAAATAGAAGGCTTAAACACATAGTAACAAGCTTTTAAGATTGGGACCCATGAGCAAGGCTCTGTTTTAAGGAAACTGAAATGAGAGTTTTATGAATGCCGTGCAATTGGGTCATATCATCAGAAACCGCTTAGAATTTAATTTAAACATAATGATTTATGAGATAACAACTGTAATGAAGAAACATTGGCATTGTTGGAAATTAATGCAAAGGGCACAGATCCTGATTGTAAGACAAATGGGTAAAGTGAAAGCCATTGTAAACCTGTCGCATTTTGAATGAAATCTTTATAGAAAGACTGTAGTAGGTTTTCAAATTTGAAAATTGGAGGATAAAATTATCTTTCTTAGAGCTGGCAACAATCTCTTTGGCTTTAAAATTCACAGTCTGCAGAAGTATCCATTAATCCATATATCCACTCTTAAGAGGACATCATAAAATATATAAAGATATATTAAAGATGTATTTGTTTTGTTTGTAAGTTCTATCATTCAGCTCTAGTAATTGGAACATGCATGGCCCTATAAGATAATTATTATTTTAGGAATGTAAAAACTAATTTTCCTTTCATTAAGGTATGAAGAAAGGGAGGGAAAGCAGCAGGTTTTTTCCCTATTAAGGCAGGACAACTTTTCACATTTGCCTGGAGCCTGTCGAATTGCTTCAGCTTGTCTCCGAGTCCTAACAATACCCAATCCGTCTCTAACTGTCTGAAACACACATAAGCAATCCACAGGCCAGGAAAGCTCTGCGTACTCCTGAGTTATCTACCCTGGCTGCACAGCCTGCGGCTTCTTGCTTTCCACAGCAACCTTAGTGAGCGTTTCCAAAGGTCCATCTTTTGCAACACGTACTGTGACGTGAACACGTTTCACTCCAGTCTCTGCATCACAGAAGGAGCATTCGCTGTGACACATAGCATAGGATGTAAATTAGCTGTAGAGTAGCAAATTAAAAGCTTTTATAATAACTTCTAATTACTATGTACGGCTTCCTGAGTGTTATCTAAACCAGCGACTGCTCAGATAATAATTCTGAGTCCTTCAGAGAGTGTGAGAGTGCACGTGGCTGACTCATGATACTTGTGGTGAGTAGTGGGCCACTTTATTAAGGCGGAGCCATCACAGTCATCTTTAGTAAGGATGCCTGCTCTGTACTCTGCCAGGTAGATAATGAGGAAAGACATTTTAAAACGCTGCTCTGTAGATGGTCTTCCTGAAAGATTCAGCTTCCTTCATACTGTTTCCCTTAGTGAACACTACTAATAACATTTAACAATGAGCAGATTAGCGCTCCTCATCCTACAGTAATTTAAGCTCATGCACGTGTGCAGGGCACTTGGAGTTACAAGATTAGTAAATTTAATGAAATTACGTAAAAGGCAAAGCACCATGTTTTGTTACTAAATTCATAAAGAAAAGTGACCTTGTACCTGAGCAGGATTAGGACCCAGCAAATGACTCTTTCTTGGGTGTACAATGCTATTTTGAGAAATGACAAAGTGGCATAAATTTGATTTACTGATATTGACTGGGTGTATCCGATACACTACAGAACTCAAAAATCAATGCCCTGGTGTTTAGATTCTCATGCCATTCCAAAGGACAGTGAAAGTGACATGGTCACACTGCTGGATGACAAGAGCCAGTCAGTGATAGGAGCTCCCAGATGGCATTGGAGGACAGAGGAAAAGTAAACAATCTGAGAAGCAGACATCTGGAAGAAAGGGAAGGGTGAACTGGGGAACTTGGCCTGGTAGAAAAGAGCTTTTTAGGTAGAATAATGACTTGATTTGAAAACAAAAATCAAGAAGTTAACGCTGGCAGAAATCTCATTTACAGGAGCCTGTGAGTCAGCCAGAATTATCTGGACAGCTGTTTTGTGGGATGATAGGAAGGTAAAACAGAAAGAAAAGGATAATTACTGTTTTCATGATGCTTACATTCTGCTAGAGAGTGAGGGCGTCCATTCTCATAGGACCAGATACGTTTGCAAATCTGTTTGAGCAATGACAAGAGCTTGGATTCTGAATCAGAACAGTTGCTGCTTCTTAGCTCAGAACACATCAGTAGCAGAAAGCACAGAGGCAGGAACAGCGCCAAGGGCCACAAACACTGTGCTCTTGTACATGGCTGTGCAGGATGTTCTGTCCCTCCTAACTCAAACCACTGACTCTCTGTGGCTGCTGGCATGCTCTTTGGTGTCCGCTTTTCCCCATTTAGGTGAATACTTGATATCAGTGCAAAGCAGTCAGTAAACCTTGTGTAGGGTGTGACTGTGCAGGGTGGGTTAGAAATAGAAGAAAAACCAATGTAGAGCAGGATTTGAGTCAACCTTAACTGAATATGGAAAATCTAGACCCTGCTGCCCCCTGGGCTACTATAATTATGCACCTCACTCTCTCATATCTTATTTAAACAGCATCTCAGTTTTGCTCCTTATGTGTGAGATATTAAATAATTACTCTGTATCCACTTGGCCTCACAGGGCTTTGAGAATTGAGATCTCTGCTGGGTCTCTTAGACTCTCCATGTCATTTTCATTGGCTCGATAGGTCAAAAACTCCTTAAGAAATGTATTTGCATTTGTTTTCTAGCACTGCAATATTGTTTTAGCTCAGTTCCAAACATTTTTTCTATTTCTGTCACTGAACAGAAAGATCCAGTATTGTTATCTGACTACTATGTTTAATTCCAAAATCAATAATTATAATTATCTCTGGCACTCTTTTCCCAAGTGACCCCTTCACTGACAGTTGTCACACACTGAGGACGAGGTTGGGGGAGCCGGTTTCTCATTCTCACACTTGTAGGTCATTCAAAAGTAGGAAGAGCTAAATTGTCATCAAGATACTTCTGTAAATCACAACCTATTTCTAACTTTTAGGTAGAGTTTACCCAAACTAATACATTGGAGTCCAATGCCAATGATAGAAGCACATATAACTCATTTAGCTGACTTTTAATAGTAATGCCCAATATCACTTCTAAACTGAACCATCTGATTTTCTCCCAAGTTTAAAATTACTGTGAGATAATTAGGTAATTGGAAAATCCAGTTATTTCAGTTAGATCTGTGTATAGCAGGTTTCTAAGACCTAGCAACCTTTTTCTACTTGTGCATGTTAAATTCTGCATTTTTCCACTTCCTGTGATCATGTATGTATTTTCAATATTAAAAGACTAAGAAGCTTCAAAGATAGTTGTCAAGGGTTGACCTACATAGATAAATAAAAGTGTTAATCCTAAAGAAGAAAAACTGAATTAGAAATGAGGTAATTAGAAGTACAGATATAATGTGACAAATAAGTAGATAAGCATGGAAGATTTAGGTCCACCGATGGGCACAGTCTTAATAAGTTTGCCATCCTCTCTCATTGGTCAAGTTGATACCAAGAAATTGTGTAATGTTAGTGGAAGCAGTTGAAAATCTTTCAGTAATTTGGGACACAATAGAAATAAAACCAGCATTTTATTTGCTACAATATAATGAGGTCAAGGAGCAGTGAACCATGACTGTAGAAACCACATTTTTAAATTAGTTAATGAATGAATTGCTTGCCCTTTAAGTGACCCTCATCTCAGTGATATTACTTTCCTGCTCTTTATACCCATGCTTGTGATCGCTTTCCAGAGTTTCCATCAGCATTGCCTAATTTGCATGCAGAGGAGACAGTCCTTGCAGCAAAGCAATATGGGAAATGATTTCCAATCCTCTATCTTCTGTCACTGCATGGTGTTCAAGGAGGTCACCTAAAACAGAGATTGTGAACCTCAACTTACTCTACCTATGGGATAGGGTGTAGGTTTGCTGACTTTCATCACAGAAAAAGAATAGTCAAGACTTAGTAGTGAGAGGCATAAAGGGGTATATCGGACAGAATATACTAAAAAAGGTAGTTCAGAGAAAGAGAGAGACAGAGAGGGGGAGAGGAAGAGAGGGAAACGTTATGGCCTGGAGATGAGTAAATACATGTGATTTGGGGTTGAGAATCCATGGAAAGTAGGAGTTCCATTTACAAGTGAAAGGCATTGGACCCGCTAGGCAGGTATCTAACATTAGCAGGCCTGAGGGACAAATGGGTTGAGTTCTAAAGCGGCATGTATTGCCCGCCAAGTAAAGAAACAAACACATGGATGCATAATGCATTTATAATCACTTGTTAGCGCTCGAACCAAAGAGCCACACAGTGCGCAGCTGTGTCTGAAGGTCGCGCACGGCGCACGTCCCTGCGGAACCCCGACCATCTGGCTGTCTGACTCCAGAACAAGGCACGCCGCCTTCTAGCTGGCACAGAGACCAACCCGATGCTATCAGCAAAGGAAGTATTCTTTTTTAAATTTTAATTTTGATTTGTTAGCAGACGCTTGCATTCCGTGAAGTTTATATTCATCTGGGGGAGTAGGTACGCGTGCCTAACATAGTTTGCTTTTTTTATTTCCTTTTCCTTCCTACCCTCCTCCTCCTAACTCTCTTTTCCCCATTTATGATCTTCTTGATATTATTCTTATCTCATATTTATGACATATATTGTTTGCATTCATTGTTGGTGTTTGGTACCGCTACATGGCTAAAGACCCTCCCGCTTTGGACTGGGACTTGGTTTATGTTAAGAATTTAACCTTTTATAAGTTCCTTATGTGACTAAAGCCCTAGAAAACACTGACCATCTAAAAAGGACAGATAGACACTTTGCAGTGGCTAAGTAACTTCTAAATAAAGCATGAGTAAGTACCACAATTAATCAAGTTCCCTGGACCCTAAGAGTTACTCTTGGGTGCGTTACAATGTATCCAGTGCCTTCCCGGACTCTGTGTGTCTGCTTTACAAGCTCATGTACTTACACTTTTGGGCAGCCTATGCGTCTTGACTGAATTCTTTCATTAAGGACTCAAAGAACACCGAGAAGAGGGTTCTGCTTCCCTCAGGGTCGGAGCCAAGCTTCCCTGAAAACAGCCTTTCCAGAGGCTTAAACCTCACCTTACAGGTGCGAGGGAGTGGACCGCTCTTGGAGGAGAGGCTATCTGTAGTAGGGAAAGCCATGGGGCCTAGTCTTAGTGGGTGTAATACCCTTGGGAATTATTATTATTGCTATTTTTAGTGAGGTTTATAGAAGGGAAAAGGGCTGGTGTAATTTTTTGTCCTGAAGTTGCAGTTTTCCTTAAAATTATAATTTTAAAATTATGAATTTCCTTATCTCCACTCTACTTATCTTGATCTCTCCTATCCTATCTCAGCTTCTACTGCATGAGACCCTAGCACCATTTTGGAGACTATGACATCTTTAGAACAGATGTAACATTTCAAGGTCTACTACTTTCAGTTGCTAAAATAGTGATTATTCCATTGAAAAGATAGGGAATGTTTTTGGTATTGTGAAATTAATATAATTCATTTTGGAGACTATATCACATTATTGTAAATAACCACTTATTCTCTCTCACAGAAAGAAATCATTGTTTGTTTCTTTCCTTTCTTTTAAATTTTACTTCTCTATCATTTGGCTTCCATTTTTTAAAAAATTCTACTTAGATAGACACTCTAATTACAAGCTCTTTTATGTCACATTGGTCTGAAATTTATTCTTAATTTTAATTTTGTTAAAGAAATCTTGACAAGCAATTGCTTCTCCAAAAATACTTACATATATCTCAAGGGTTTTGAATACTCATCTGGGTGTGCCTCCAAAACTGTGATTTTTCTACAACAAAAACCTCACTTACATTTGGATGGCTGTTTTATTATTCTGTTTTCAGTGACTTGAATCAAGTTGCTGAAATGTCGATCCAAAAATAACCACAGGAAAAAGCTCTGCATCTGGAGATTGATTCAACCATGTTGAAAAGACACTCTCCTTGTTAGGGTCTGGCCCATTGTGTTGTACCCCAAGAAACCATCTTATAAAAGGTTCTACCTGCCTCCTTCTACCTGACACATAAGCTGCTAGAGTCAGGAAATATCTGTGAAGTATTTTGGGATCTCCAGATGAGATTCATTTTGTGAGTGAAAAATATCATTATTATTAAAAATGGAAATAGCACCAATGCCTGGAAGTAATTCTTGGAATTCAGATCATTTTTCAAAACATTGAAATACTGTTTTTCCCTCCATCACCAACTACCAAATAAAAGAAAATTCATCTCCATATAATGACTAAAGGGATGTGGGGAATACTACTTACACATTTTTTTTTTTGCTTTGGGTATTATATTACAGGAGTAAATAGATGACCCCAACTGGTTATGTATAGATAGACATTTACTTTGACAGGTTGTCAATAACGTCCCATGGTTTCCAACCAATGCATACTGTGGAAAGAAATTGGAAAGCAGGCAATTTCCGTGAGCAGGACTACAGAATTATAATGTGCTTGCCGAGTGTGTACCTGGGATCTCTATTTAATGCTGTGTAATTAAAAAGCGCTTTGCTCTTTCCTCACACTGCTCCTTTTCCCAGCGCGGATGAAAGCTTCTTGTAACAGATGAAGGAATTCTGGTATTTTATGCAGGATCTCGGAACACCTGATGAATGAGGGCCGAGTCCTAGTGGATGCAAATTTCCTTCATTAATCATTTATTGCATAATAACTATTTCCCATCTTATTCTCATTTATTCTTTCAGGCAAAAGAAGACATTGTTCTCAATGGTAGCCAAACTCCTAAGCAGGTAACGCACTAGACAGTTTATTATGTTGATGTAACTGCTTCCGTTTTTCCATTTAGCACAGGAGTAGAGGACTTTCAGAAAAACTTATTTCTGAGAACACTAGGCTCCTAGCAGGCGCCAGACTGTGTCACATTCCAATGATTCTATCTCAGTGCTAAAAAGAAGGGAACTTGTCAGATTTAGTTTGCATTGAAATACACAGATATTTTTAAAAAGAATGTGTATTAAGGAGAAATTGGAAAAATTGTGTTTGATAATGAAACCCAGCCAGAAATTTCTATTTGTTCCACATTTGGTTACTAGGGTCCGGATTCTGAAGCCCTTCTTAGCTGTGTTTCAAAGTGCTTATGATGAAGAGTGATGTATTTCATCAGGAAATGCTGAAACAGTCCACATTTCAAGTCACCCTACAAAATATTAGGGGGAAACAAATGGCTGCAGCAGAAATTTTCAATTCAAATTGAAGTTGTTTCCTCTCCCAAGCTACAAACTGTCTCCTTCAGAAACAAACAGCCACCACACAAAGCAGGGCCCTGCAGGTGCTGTTACATTGTATCACCATTGTGTGAAGGTGCAGTTCATGTTTTAAAGTATTTTACATTGATTCCTAACTTCCCGGCTCTTTCTCAGACTTTGCATTTCTAGCTGCCAAGGAGCCGTGTGTAACGAAATCTTTGTGTGCTGACGTTGGTTTAGCAGTGTTTCTTTTCTCCGTGTTTCTGCACACAAGGTATTTGCCTTTCCGGGGTACAGCAGGAGTAACAGCACTGTGAAATGTCTGCTCCTGAGGCGTTTTTCTCCTCAGAAAAGTTTTAAGATTTGAACTGCTATTTTCTCATCAAAACATATGGATGATGTTCCAGTACCCTAAGTCAGTAAAGTCAGTGGTCAGCTCAGCCACTGCAAAGGCGCATAGAGGCGAATGTCAAGATTGGAAAACCATTAAGGGCTGTTTAACAGTTTCACGAAAGGACCCACAAGGTATCCTGGAATTCTGCACATGACCTTGAGTTTATTTTCCAGGCTTCTTCCAGGATTTGTCTTGTGGTCAAAATCAATATGGCAGGTGCAGAGAAACTTCGGCAGAGAGAAAATAGGTGCCATGCAGGCAGTGAAAAGATGGTTTGTCTCCGTAACTCCAGAAGAAGCTTGAGAACTGAAGGTCAAGATAATTGGGTGTTATGGAACATGCATTGAATCAGCTACTTTTCTGAAACAACAGGTTGATTTGGGATGGTTAGACCAAGTCTAAGTGAGTCAGATGCAAAGGTCACCGTCATCTCCCTCTTAATATTGTCACGGAGTTAGGTGCAGAAGGGCACACATGGGTGTGCGTCTGCACACGGTATAGGCAAACAACTCTTCTACTGGGGTGTGATTTATGAATGAATATGTGCTGCAAAGATTGGAAATATACAAATAATTATATTTTGTCTCAGTGATTGGACTCTAGTAAAAAGTGTGATGAGTAAAACATTAAGCAGTGTTTTCACATTCTTTTAAATTTTAACTGATGTTTACATATTTTCTTCTATACCTGCCTTTTTCTTTTCCTTTGTTTCTCACTGTTTTGTATTCACTGGTTCTGAGGAGGAACAGGAAGCAGATAGTGTGTGGCATGCTCCTAACTTTGATTCCTAAAAGCTCCTAAAGCTTGCAGAAATAGCCTGCTGTGCCTCAGTAAAATGATGGGGACAAACTGAGTACAAAGGATTCCACCTTGGCCAAGAAGTAAGTTCCCTGAAGCAACAAGACAGAAAGAGAAAAGTAATGCAGGAAAAGATTTCACTGAACTGAAGAAGGAGCTCCCGGCTTTTCTCACACAAAGCTTGTCCAGTAACGTGAGGTCAAGAGGACCACAGGAAAACTTCAG
>PVJX010036126.1:0-17786 GCA_004027295.1 Dolichotis patagonum
TTGCTGCTGAGACTGGATGTTTGAGATTGCATTTTGCTTTTTCTTTTTTCCATTTTCCTCTTTTGAGTTAGTATTTGGTCCTTCAGACCCATTAGTGTTAAGTTTTGGTAGTGTGTATCTTGGTGTCCTAATGTAAGGTTGATTTCTGTCCAGTTGCTGGGTCCCACAATGAATAGGTGGGCCAGTTACCTGACTTCCTGCTGCAGGGCCTGTTGGGTGAGTCCTATATTCTTCCTGGGCTGACAAGCCTAGTAGTATTGATGTAGGTCAGCTTTTAGTTCCTGCTAATACTTTATCTTCGGGTTATTCCAGGTCATCAAATCTCCCTGTCTATAGTGTTTGTGTTGGCTTAGGTCCTACTGTGTCACTATTGTGTGCCTGTGTGTCTCATAGGCCCTTTTGATTTTCTTCAAGTTGGAGGAGTCCCTCTCGGCACACTCCTCACTCTGCCTGATGTTTTCTTTGTGTAGGAGGGGGTCACCCTCACTCTAGTCAAACTTACCAAGTTCTTACAGTTAGTTGGAGGGAGCTTTACTACTCTCCCTATTTAGCTACTGTACACCTCTATTTTAGGGGCATACTCACCACACTGACTGGAGCCAGCTGAGATCTTGTTGCGGTGAGGCAGTCACTTAATCTCCCTTCAAGGTAGCACAGATAATCCGCTGTAGTCCAAGGTTCCTCTGGGCGCAGAGTTCCAAGTTTGCCCCATGGGCTGGGATTTCACTGGAGCACGAGCAGTCAGTGCTCAGGGGTGGGTTCCCCGCCCTGCTCGCTGCTTGGGGTTTGCTGAGCATAGTCCGGTTAGGCACGCTCCTCCCTCTCATGCATCTTGCGGTGGTATCAGACGCAGGGTGTGGTCTTACTGCTTGCGCTCGGAGTTCCAAGCTTGCCAGGTCTCAAATCAGAGTTTTATTGTTGATGGATCTAGTTTTTGAGAAGGTAGGCATGATTTGAGGCTAAAGGTTGCAGAGGAGGAGATGATACTGATGCCAATGGAGACTAACTTTTTAAAAGCCAGATTTTAAGGAGATTAGTTAGTGCATGTAACTGGTTGGTACATGCTTTTGGTTTTGAGGTGATCTGTTTCAACCCTTTATGTTCCATCAACACCATTACTTTTATTGGAAGAATTTGGAAAACAGACATTACATTATAATATCATCATTATATCATTATAGCAAAACTATATCATCATAGCAGAAATAGTTGAACTTAATAAAATTATCAAAAGCATGTAGGTGTTGAGAATTGCAGGTTAAAAGAAAGTACAAAGTTATCACAGAAAATATCAGGCAACTGTATAATTTATATGTATGGACAAAGTAGAAAATAATGGCATAAGTGAAAATGTTTTATTTGTGTATATGTAGTGTGTATGTGTGTATGTGAGTATATATATCTATGTATATGTTTTAATATAAAATTGGAAAGATAATGGAGGGGTGTTTGTAACTAGTGTTGTAAATGTGGAGAATACTCTGGAGAATCCCGGAATAGAGTGTCTGTGACCTCCTTGGTGTGTGCTGTGAGACTTGGGGAGTGGGAGATATCATGCACAGTTTGCAGGCATGCTGTCAAGGACATTGTGGTAACTCAAGGCACTATTTTACCCTGAATAATTCAGATGTGGGGAAGTGAACTATAGTGATATCTGTACCGCTCAAGCCTTCCTAAGTGGTAGTGGTGTGTCTCGCACGGACTGGAGATCAGTGTGTTCTCGCAGAGCAGTGGGCTGAGGACAGGGCGCGGGGGGACTCCTCACCTGCAGTTTCTCCCCTTGGGCTACAACAGTGTTCGGTAAGTGTGGTTTCAGGAGTGGCAGCCACAGCACTGCCTGGAACTAATTAGAAATTAATTCTCAGATCCTAACCAGACCTCCTGATCCAGACAGGTGAGATCTGTTACTCTGTGTTTTAACAAGCTTTCTGGGCCAGGCATGTATGCTAATGCTAGAGAACCACTCAACCAACCTTTAGGTTTTTTTTTTCTACGATATGGAGAAAAATTAAAATATTTCTTGTCCTACATTGTAATTTTTGTTAGTTATGCAAACCCCTTATTAAAGTTTGAAATGCCTGGTAAGACCTAACTCATGGCATTGCAGAGAGTAAAGATACAAGACAGGAAAGGTTAAGCAAATGAACAGGGACTATTTAGGAATGAGAGTAAATGAAAAGCTGCCGTGTATGCAGAAAGTAAACAAGGTCAGACACTGCCTTCTCCAGTAAGTGAAGGAGAGAAACAAAACAAAATATAGGTCCTTTCTGGTGCAATTTTAATTCGAAACAGCGCCCTGCCATGACTTGGCAAATACTGCACTAGCCTTGTGTCTGGCTTGCACATTTGTCATAGCTTCTACACTGTTAGTCAAAAGGAATAAAGCTGTGCTGTCTTCTAGTCTCTGTCGCGTTGCTGGGACATGCACTTGTGGCTGGGGATTTAAGGAGAGGCTGGTTTGACCCGCGTTTCAGTCAATGCTTGACTGGCTCCTGGGTCAGTCAGGAAGGGTGAGGGTCTGGTGGAGGAAAGATGAAAAACTCATAGCAGCCCAGAAAAGGCTGGAGGATGGAGGGAGCCCATGCACACTCTTCTGGGTCACACACTGTGACCCTGCTTCCAGCCAGACTCCACCCCTAATAGTGAGTAGGCTGTGCCCCCCTTGCATCACTCACTTTGCACAAGCAAGGCCTAACAGCAGGAGGCTCTCAGGATGTATAGATACATATCATAGGAGCTACTCTTTAAAGTACCATTCAGAAATAAAAAAGCTTTTGTTAGGAGTAATGAGCTTTTAGAGTTAGGATTGGGAGGAAGGAAGAATATGAAGATGGGAAAGAGGAAAATGAGCTGATTGAGTAATACAAAATTTAGAAAAGTGTACATTTGGAGGAGGGGAGTGTTCCTAGAAAATATAATCTTAGAAATTAGAATCAAAGGATGAAGTGTCATTAACTGATAAGAAATAATTAAAAATGGTTAAAATTCTGTTGGGAAAAATAGGAAAACTGGGATTGCTTTATTCTTGAAATGATTTTGTTTTGTATGCATAATCATTATAACTTTTGCAGTCGGAAATTATCATTTTTGCAACTGCTAATTTAACACTCCAGGAGTTAGAGAACCTGGTTTCTAATTTAAGTTTAATCATTTCCATGTAATGTCCTGTTGTAGTTTAATATGGGAAAAATATGTTTCAGTTAGGTAAAATATTCTTTTCAAGCAAGCCCTGTCTGTTTGTAGAGCATGTCCTTTTCAGAAATATTACACTATTGTTTTAAAATGAAATTAAGTATAAACATATGCAACACAGAAAAACAACTCTTTTTATTTTAGAAGATACAATAAAGCTTTTTAAAGTAGTTCAGAGTAGGGCAGTTTTTATATAAGGTGTAGTTAGACAATGTAGTAAATTTATTAAAACTCCACACTGGCATGATAGTTTTACGTGGTAGCTTTACAGAAAGCTGATATCATCTAATTTGTTACACTTATTGGAGCTGCATTTCGATTTAACCACTTTGCAATTTCCTTATTCTACTTGAAATGTTTTGGAATCCATTAGTGTGTCAGTGACTTGGCATTGCTCTCTAATTGTAATAGATTTCAAGTGATAAAAATTGATTTTAGTAGCATATTTTGTAGAGTCAGCATTGGTTACCTAAATACATTACATTACCCTATAACTTAAAATATTCTATGTTGTTAGAAGCTTTCATTGTCTAAACTTGAGATTATGTGGGCAGTTTAATTCTTCTCTAAAGCAGTGATTTGCATTTAGAGGAAATGTAATGAAACATGGAATTCTAAGAAATACTAAGCTATTGAAAGTGTATTTTAAAAGCTTATTTTTTACACATAAAGTTAAATTATGTTAAAGTTTCAATTTATTCTTAAAAACTGTGGCATTTTGGGAATATGTAATTTTTATTATAAGTTTATTAAAAAGCCATAACTGAAAAGATAAAATTTTATATTACTACAAAGCCTTGTGGCTTTGCCTGTTAATTATAAACAACTTCTGAACATACATGTTTTTAAATTAAAAATGATCACCTTAAATAATATGTTCTGACAAGTACCTGAGTTATTAGCATACAAATCACTGTATTTTGAGCAGCAAGCCACCCACATAACCACTATTAAGACAAGGAAATAGCATACTGAAGCCCTTGTAGTCCTGGCCTCTGTATTAACACTCTTCACGTCACTATTACTGCATCCAAGTACCCACCATTCTGATTTTTGTTACTGTTGTTTTATTTTGGCTGCTTTTCAGTTTACTTATTTTGCTTTTCAATTTATATTTAAGTAATAGTGCATTGCTTTCTGCATAGATTCTTTCACTCAGCCTGGTAATTTGTAGACTATAAGCCATGTTGTTGCAGGAAACAATAATTAATTCATTATCACTATAATACATTATAATTTCCTTATCCATTTTACTGCTGATGGAAATTTGGCTTGTTTGGATAAAGAAAATATGGTATGGCATATGTGTTACTCAGTCATTAGGAAGATTGAAGTGTCATTTGCAGGAAAATAGATAGAACTGGAGATCATCATAGTGAGTGAAATAAGACTCAGAAGCAGTCCTTGCAAAACATGTTGTCTCTTATGTGTGTAATGTGAGAGGAAAAGAGAAGGAGAGAAGGGGCGGGGGCATGAAAGTGTAAGAGGGACTGTCCAAGAAGAAAGGAACCAGTGGAGAGAGAAAATGGAGGGAGGTGGGGAGGGAGATGAGAAAGGAGAGAGGGTGACAGGGACTAGGGGGTGAAAATGATCTAAATTACTGTGTGCATGCACAAATCTGCCAAAGTGAAGCATATTAATT
This sequence comes from Dolichotis patagonum, assembly GCA_004027295.1. Lineage (NCBI taxonomy): Eukaryota > Metazoa > Chordata > Mammalia > Rodentia > Caviidae > Dolichotis > Dolichotis patagonum. The sequence goes on from PVJX010036126.1 coordinate 4,835, forward strand.
CATATAACTAATATGCACTAACAAAAAAATAAGAAATGGAGTATTTAGCTAAAGGTACTCTAGGAATCAGTGTTACTTCACTTTCTCAGAAGACTTGCTCTAATTTTGTTTCTGTATTGAAGTCAAAATGTTTAATAGTCAAGGTAATGAGGAAAATAAAATCAAAGAATTTGTCTTGATTATCATTTGAAAGAAGTTAATCTTTTAGGTAACCAGTTTGTAATTCTCAGTGATATAAAAAGTATTATTTAAAAAGTCACTGAGTATGGGAAAGGTAAAAAATTTCCATGCATCTTTGTAAATTGTTATTGTGGTAGCTGAAAAAAGGACTTAATTTTTCATTGCTGATGCAAAATACCCAGCACTCAAAGTTAAGAGAGGAAAGGCTTATTTAGCTCACAGTTTTGGTGATTTCAGTCCATAATCAGCTGGCTCCAAGGCAGGGTGATATGGCAGACAGGTGTCACAGAAGAAAAACAACTCATGGTGGGAAGAAGGTAGCAAAGCAACAAGGGAGCTTAGTGGTATCCTCTTGCCTCTGTTATTCAGACTATTTATAGAGTGAGTAGCACTCACACCCTTAATCCTAATGCCCTTGACCCTAGCATTGTACAGTGAATCACTATGAGCATCACACACTCTAGACTCAGCCACTTCCAAAAGGGCCCCATTATGACTTCATGAGGCTTTGGAGGGACATCTAGACATAGTCATAACAGTGCTGAATTGCACCCAGATATGCGAGTGAAAAGTCCATTCCCTCTATGCATTTGAAAATTTCTTTCCAGTTGAACTGGACCCAGGATAATCAGGTGCTTCTGTTTATCTATGCTTCTTTGATGTATCTTGACATTATTCAAGTTCATCCTGAGATCACAGTAAATTTTGGTTTTCAAAAGACAATAATGGTAATAATTTCTGTTAATAACTATAACTTCTTTCAAATTTATTCATATTATCTAGTTATCATTTTAACATGTTTATTAATTCATTTTCTATCAAAGTTCTGAAAGTTTTTAAAGTACAGCCTTTATTACTTTGCTGACCACAATTAGATCCAAAAGTTCCTTTGTAATATTACTGATTTTTCCTTGTCAGTCTTTGTTTTCAAAATCTTGTCTGTTCATTTCTAGTTTTAAAGAAAAATAAATGAGAAATTTTTGATTAACTGTTGCTGTTTAAACAATGTTAAAACCTTAATTTTTAAAAATAATGGCATTTACTTATTTTCACTTGTCTGTTTTGCTCATAATGTTTTCAGGATCATTTGGTTCCAAATATAGCTTGATGTAAATGATCTTATTTCTTTGTATCTCTAAGTTATTTAAAATTATACTTAAAGTTCCCATGTTTGCAGCCTTATTTTTTTTAAAGTATAATCATTTGGTAAATGATTACAGTTTTAATTAAATTACTTTTTACTAAAAAAATACAATATATTCACTGTCCATGTTTTCAAAATTGTTAGGACTTGATTTATAGCTTCAAACTTAGTATTATTGTAAATGCTTCATTTGTGTTTAAATAAAATGTGTATTTAAATAAAATGTGCCAAATGTGTATTTGGCAGTAGTTGGGTACAATGTTTTATAGATGTCACCTAGATAAAGCTTATTAATAGAAATGTTTGTATGTTTAGATCTGCTCAATATATTAATTACTTTTAATGATATGTTAAAAACTTATAAATTTTATAATTACTTCTTATGCTTTTCTCCAGTTTTTGCTTAATAATTCTTGAATCGATGTTATTATGTTCTTATAAGTTATACCATTCTGGAGAATTGAACCTTTTATTGCATTAAGGTATATATTTCTCCTCAAACTTTTCTCCCTGAATTTGCTTTTATTTCACATTATTTGTTTACCTATTTTTGGACAGTTTTTTTCTGGATGTCATCTTCATTTTATTTTCAGAGCCTGTGTTTTGAATTGAGTCCCTTTTGTTTTTATAGGAAATAGGTCTCATCATAATTTATAGCCAGGTGTAAAATTTGTTTTCTTCTCCTCCTCTACCTCCTTAAAATGATTCAAATCCTTTTTGTCATCCTATACCTCAGCCTTAGTTTGTGTTTACTAGTTGGGAAAGCATATGCATGTATCCTAGTTTTTCCTTGTAGTAAATACTCTTGCTGTTCTCGCATGCCCATGTAAGAAGATTTATAGTCACAAGATATTTGCTCTCCTCCTGAATAATTCTTTTTTTTTTTTTGTGCCGGGGAGCAAACTCACAACCTCGCATTTGCCAAGCAGGCACTTACAGTACTGAGCTAAACCCCCGACACCTACTGAATAATTTTTTAGCTTTACTTTTCTTCAACTTTGCATTTGTCTTACATAATATATTGATGTTTGGATTAGCTACATTTATCACTTTATCATTTTTTTTTGCATCTCTGGTATTTCTTCTATGCACATTTTTCTTCTTGAAGGAAAGAAGATGATCTTTTAGAAATCTTTAGATATCTTTCATAAATTTTTAGGAATCCCTTTATTGACAGACTTAGTAACAAATGCTCACAGTCACTCATTTAGTCAGTATGTATTGTGTGCAAAACTATATAAATTAATACATGAAAAAAAAGTCCTTTCCATGACCTAAAATTTTAGGAAGTGAGTTGAGTAATAACATAAAATATATACTAGGTGGTATATATAATAGGCAAAAAAAAAAAGATAGGAGATTTAAGATAAATTTTTCAGAGAACGGTCTCCAAAAATGTAACTTCTGAATAAAGACCAGAAGGACTTGAGGGAATTGAGAAAATTACACGACAAAGGGAGTGGATGATGAAGCAGACCTGGCAAGGAAACCAGTCGGCCAGAGAAGACAGATCTTGGTACGTTAGATGTACCCTGGAATACACTGCACACCTAGTTGACTGTGCTTTGCAGGTCATGCTTCCCAGCGAGATGGAAGGCAATCGAAGGCTTTGAATAAACAGTCGATGGGCCTGCCCTGTGTGTGAGCTGGCGCACTCTGGTTCCGATAGATTGGACTGGAGGAGATCATGGTCTGATGTCACTGAGAGACGACAGTGGTTTGGAGTAAGTGCTGGCAGTGAGGGTGGTAAAGAGCTTCATATTCCAGGTGGTTTGGGAAGGAAGATGGGTCGGACGTGGTTCTGATGTCAGCTGTGGAAAAGGAAATCAAAGATGACTTGAAGGTGTTAGATCTGAACAACTGGCGGAAGAGATGTGCAGGAGAGACAAATGGAAGAAGTACAGTTTTAGGAGAACTGGGAGTGTAATTTTAGGCAATTTTAAACTTGTGATGCGTGCAACTGTATCGTGTATACTACACAGTAGGTTTGATTAAATATACAGATGTCCTTAGCTCCACCGTGATACTTGCAGTATAGTTCTGCGGGCTCTGCAGCGTACTGGGTGTGTACCTGTTTTTTAGTGCCGTAAAGGGGAGGTCTCCGGCCCCCGGCCTGTGGCTGTGAGGAACTGCACTCACTGCACAGCCCATAGTGAGTGGGGAGCTGGCACAGCATCATTCCGTTTGTAACTGCTCTGTGGCTTGTAGTAGCGCCCGAGCTCCACCTCCTGTTAGATCAGCAGAGCCCGCATCTCACAGCACAGGAAACCCACCCGGAACTGCGTGCGCTGGAGGACAGCACTTCGGAACGTGATAGTTACCTACTGCAAGCGTATGCGGATAAAGATACGCTTAGAAATACCCTCTCTCCTGGACGCTGGAAAAATTCTGTTCCATCAAACTGGTCTCGGTAGTAGCAGAAAGGTTAGGAACTGCTGCTCTAAAGAGACATCCCGTACATTTCAGACTCTGTCAGTGCTGATACTGTGGCTCTGATAACTGACCTCTCATGATAATCTGTATTTCCGTTTTGAAATCAGTCTTTCACATATTTACCTGTTGTCTTACACATCATCTGTACTGAACATATTCAGGCCAATGTAATTTTCTTTCTTTTATCATAATCACCCAGGAATTTTTCTTGGTCCTTAATGTTTATTAGTTTGAGCAGATTATGAGGGAGTGTTTGCATGCTGTTTTGTCTATTTGCCCTGCTTAGATCTAAAGGTGGGCTCTCTCAATGAGTACATATGTTTTTCTATTGCTCAGAAAATTACCAATAGTAATCTTCAAAAACAAGACTAAATTAATACCATAGTTCATGGTCCTAGAAAGTGGATTATTTTGCTAATTCTGTAAAGTGTGCATATCATAAAATTCAACTAGTCCTCACATATTATAGCAAGCATATATAGGTTTCTGCTTTCTTATAGTGAGAACGTAAGAATATTAGTTCTAAAATCGACAAGGTTACTAGATAGGTGGAAATATGTGCTAAATAATAGTAACAATGAATTTAGTGATTGTCAGGTTTAAGATGTCAACTTTAGAAATACATTTCTTTGAAATTCCCAGAAATTTTCTCTTCCCATATTGCACCCTCACTTTTTTTCTATTTCATGTTATTAATGAACTTCTAGCTAATGTTGAACCACCTCTAGAGCATATTTTCTTTCAATAACTTCTACCTTTTTATGCCTTTCTTCAGCATTTTTGGACTATAACTTGGCATCTTTCAAAATCATTCATTTGTGGCAGTTGTATTATTCTCCTATCCAAGCTATGTATTCACATTTTTTATTTTATAACCTTACAGGTGATTTTTATCTCTTTATTACATAAATTTATTTGGGTTGTCTTGCTTAATTGCTTGATACTACTAGATTTATTCATCTTTGCAGCTGAGATTTCCTGCTAGAGTGTTTATATTATGTGTCATTTAAATTTGACCACTATTTTCAAAGAGAAATGTTAAATTAACTAGGGCACTAGAACTATAGGCATAAACCAAAGTTCTAGGCCAAATAGGACACATTATCATTTAGTAACTAGCCTCAAGGTTGTGGGATTCTGCTAACATTGTTTACCTGGGCCAGAAGAAGGTGTTGCTGCTGTTAGGGCTTGCTCTCTGAATTGGTCCACTATCAGAGAGACAGCTAATACACACCACTAAGTGGGTTATGCTGCCATTGCTATTCACGGCCTGTTTTGCTGGCCATCTGAAACACTAGCCTAACCTGATTAAGGTCTGTTTCCTCGTTTGTGCCATAGGCCTACATTGGGCCTTAGCTCTTGCTTGAAGAGGGAAGTGAGAGTGCCTAACAGTGTTTGCTCAAGTGCCTCAGCTAAGGACTCTGCCAGGGGCCCTTAGTTCTAATTTGCATGTTTTCTCTTCCTTTTCATTTTTATGTGTACCTATTCAATGCATTTAAAAATATATGTATGTACATTATTTTAATTTTTTAGAGTTTATGATTTAGCTGATAGTCACTAATTTCATGGTTATTGTTGTTTAGGAAATATTTCCAGCTGTTTAGAAACCCTTTCAGTTTTAGAAGTGATACCATGTTCTTATTTACTGCATTACCACTAGGAATTATTTATTGATGCTAGTGCTTTGGATTAGCTGAATTTTATTACATATTCCAATTACAAAAGTAATATTTTTATATGGTTGTGAACTTAATATGAATTTAGTTTTATTTTTAATGATTAATGTTGATAAAGTTGTAGATTTAGTGATATCTATTTTAAAAATTAGAAATAACATTTCTTTGCAAGATATGTTATAATATATGATATGATATATTGTAGCTCTAAATATGTTGTGACATATATGCATATTTATGTGTGCAGAAAAAGTGGGTTGCTTTATATTGAAGTCACCTGTTAAAAATATATTTTTATGATTACTATCTGTAACTTTACAACAGTTCTATGTGTGTGATTCATAGCCCTTATCAAGTAAAGATGTTGAAATTTGCCTAATCTTTGATAATTGAAATTGATTATAGTAAAAATAAATTAATAAAAAATGGAATTACTATATTTACAAAACGTTGGAAAAAAAACTATTGAGTCTAATGTGCTGTAAAGTATTTTTCATGCAAACTATTTGTATTCTAGAGTATTTTTGACTCTGACAACTTTAAAATTGTTTTGGTGCTATGCAGGAAAATAGTATTACATAAAATCATAATGTCAGTGTAGTGTATGGAGTAGAGATTATAGTTGTTCTTGTAGCCATTTTACTGTGCTGTAAATGAAATTCATTGCTCAATGTGGCCTCGTGAACTGTGTTTCCAGTCAAGTTATTTGGTAAAGATTAAATTAAATGCATTGATTTTAGAGATTGTAACAGTTCCTATCTGTTCGAACTATACAATGATTTTTTTTTTTTTTTTTTGGTGTGGGGAAAATGTTCAGAAAGACAGTTTTCCATCTCACTGCACCTTTTTGAAATAGTTCTCATACCTCAACTATAAGGCTTTATTAAATATAAGTTGAAGTGAACCTGTGTCCTTGGAAATAATGAAAGATACTTTCAAACATTTGCTCTCTTTTTCAGAGTAGGAGCATAAAGTAAACATCTAGTCTACTTAAGGAATGTGCAAACATTTGGTAGAATTCAAGTAACTGATATTTAAAATACTATGAACACAAAATAACCGACTTTTTCAAATCATTCTCTCTATAGGTAGAATAATAACAGCCACTCCCCTCTCTAAGGTGTCTGTTCCTTAATCACTGGAACGTATGAATATGTTGTTCCATTGCAAAGGGATTTTACAGATGAAAGGAAAGTCTACTAATTAACTGCCTTTGAAGAGGGGACAAATCTGGAGCATTCAGATAGGCCTAATCTGATCACATAGACCTTTAAAACAGGGAGAGAAAGGCAAAAGTGACAGGTAGAGGGGAGATTCACAGCCTGTGAGACTCAGTCTTCCATGGGTGGCTTTGAAGATGAGGGAAAGGAGGCCCTAAGCAAAGCAGGAGACTGGGTCTCCTACATCTTCATGAGGGGCTGGAAAGATTCAGAAGAACTTGCAGGACCTATAATGTTGAATTTCTGAGACAAGCAGAGAAATAAACCAAGTACAAGATTTCTGAACTAAACAAGTATGAGTTAATTCATTTAAGTCGCCAAATTTGTGATAATTTCTTACAGAAATTGCTGTGGAATATTTTCAGCTCTTCTGGGAAGATACCCAGAAGGAAAATAGTGGTATTGAATGGGACCTCATATCCTGATTTTTGAGTAATCTGCACACTGATTTCCACATTGGTCATATCATTCTACACTCCCATCAACAGTGCAGAAGGGTTCCTTTTTCCCCATAGCCCTGCCAACATTTGTTACTGATTTGTTGATGACAGCCATTCTTTCTGGAGTGAGATGGAATCTCAATGTTGTTTTAATTTGCATTTCTTTAATGACCAGTGATGCTGAACATTCCTTCATGTATTTATTTGCCATTTGTATTTTTGCATCTGAGAAGTGTGTGTTCATCTCTGATACCCATTTGTGTATTGGGTCTTTGAATTTGGGGGCTTGATGTTTTTCAATTCTTTATATATTCTACATATAACTCCTTTGTCTGAGGAACAGCTGGCTACAATTATTTCGCATTCTGTGGGTTTTCTGTTCACTCTGTTGGTGATTTCTTTTGATGGGCAAAATCTTTTAATAAGATGAGATTCCAGTTGTTGATTCTTTGAAGTGTTTCTCATTGAGTTTGTGTTTTGTTCCTGAATACTTTGCCTACGCCTATGACTTCAAGATTTCTCCCTACCTTGTCTTTAAGTAGTTATAGTGTTTCTGTTTTAATATTTAGATCTTTGATCCACTGGACTTTAGTTTAGTGCATGGTGATAGCTATGGGTCTAGTTTTAACCTTTGGCATGTGGAAATCTAGTTTTTCCAGCACCATTTATTACAGAGACTATCTTACAGTGAACATGTTTGGCCTCTTTGTCAAAGATAAAGTGGCTGAATGTCTTTGTGGTTGTGTCTGCATCTTTTAATCTGTTCCACTTATCCCCAGGTCTGTTCTTATGCCAGTACCATGCTGATTTTATCATACTAGGTTTGTAGTATAATTTCAAGTCAAGGATTGTGATACCTCCTGCCTTGCCTTTGTTTCCCGGGATTGCCTTTGCTAGTCTAGGTCTCTTCTGTCTCCAAATGAATTTTAGAAATGTTTTTCTAAATCTTTGAGGTATGTTAATGGTGTTTTGATTGGAATTGCATTGAATTGTATAACAGTTTTGGGAGTGTGACCATTTTCACTATGTTGCTTCTTTCTATCCAAGAGGAAGAGATATTTTTCCATTTTCTAATAACTTCTTCAATCTCCTTTTTTAAAAGAGTATTATAGTTTTCAATGAATAGGTCTTTTGCTTCCTTTGTTATATTGATTCCTAAGTATTTCATTTATTTCAATGCTATTGTGAAAGGTGTTATTTCCATAATTTATCTCTCAGTGAGTTTGTTGTTGGTGTATAGGAATGCTGTTGATTTTTGAGTACTGACTTTGTATTCAGCTATACTGCCAAATTTACTTACTAGCTCTGTTAGTCTTTTGATGGAGCATTTGGGGGTCTCTTGTGTATATCATGTCATCTGCAAATAGTTATAATTTAACTTCTTCCTTTCCTACCCTTATTCCTTTTATTTCTCTTGTCTAACTGCTCTGGCTGATGTTTCCAGAACTATACTGAATAGGAGTGGTGATAGTGGACATCTTTGTCTTGTTCCTGATTTTAAAGTGAAAGCTTTGAGTTTTTTCCCATTTAGTATGCCAGTGTCTTTTGGTTTGTCATAGATGGCTTTTATCAGATTCAGGTAGAGACAATCTATTCCAAGTTTCTGTAGGGGTTTTATCATGAACAAGTGTTGGATTTTAACATGAACAAGTGTTGGATTTTAACAAAAGCTCTTTCTGCATCTTTTGCAATGATCATGTGACTTTTGTCTTTGGCTCCGTTAATGTGGTGTATTACATTTACTGATTTGCGTAAGTTGAACCATTCCTGCATTCCTGGGATAAATCCCACTTTGTCTTGATTTATAATTTTCTAAATGATTTGCTGCATTTAGTTTGCTAGTATTTTATTCAAAATTTTTGCATCTATGTTCATTAGGGAGATTGGCCTATGGTTCTCCCTTTGGATTGACTCTTTCTCTGGCTTTGGTATCAGAGAAATACTTGCCTCCAGGAATGAGTTAGAGAGAACTACTTCCCTTTCAATTTCATTGAAGACTTTGAAGAGTGTTGATGTTAAGTCTTCTTGAAATTTTTTGTAGTATTCAGTCACGAATCCCTCAGGACCTGGGGTTTCCTTGTTGGTAAATTTTTAATTATGTTTTCAATTTCAGTAACTGATACTGGATTATTCAAAATTTTGTATCTTCTTGATTCACCTTTGGTGATTCATATGTTTGTAGGAATCTGTCCATTTCTGGTGTGTTTCCCAGCCTATGTGAGTAAGATTTTCAAAGTAGGTGTTCTTGGTTTGTCAGTTTCCACAGGCTCTATAGTAATTCCACCCTTTGTATTCCTCATTGTATGAATTTGAGTTTTTCTTTCCTTTTTTGCTAGGGTTCGCTAGAGGTTTATCAATTTTGTTTATTATTTCAAAGAACCAACTCTTCAGTTCATTAATTCTGTGTATTGTTTTCTTAGTTTGAATTGCATTAATTTCTACTCTAATCTATAATTTCCTGCCTTCTATGAGCAGTAATCTTGACTTGCTCTTCTTCTTGTAGAAGCTTGAGATGCAGCATTCAGTTGTTTCTTTGTGCTCATTCTGTTTTGCTGATTTGAAAATTCATTAGTATATATTTTTCTCTAAGGATCACTTTCATCGCATCCCGCAGATTCTGATATGTTGTATCTGCATTTTCATTTAATTATAGATATTGTTTAATTTCTTATTTAATTTCATCTGTAACCCATTGGTTGTTCAGGAGGGTGTTATTTAATTTCCATATCTTTATGTGGGTTTTACATTTTCTATTGTTACCAGTTTCCATTATTAGTGCACAATGGTCAGGTAAGATTCACAGGATAATTTCAGTCCCTTTGCTTTTACTTCAGTATATTCTGTGGACTAATACATGGTCTATTTTTGATACTGTCCCATGTGGAGCTGAGCAAAATGTGCATTCTGATGTCATGGAGCAATCTCCAAACATCTAGTAAGTGCATTTGTTCACAGGTTTGATTCAGTTCCTTGATTTCTTTGCTAGCTTTTTGCTTAGTTGATCTATCCTTTTGTGACAATGGGGTATTAAGGTCCCTTGTTATAATTGTGTTATTGCATATTTGAGATTTTATGTCTATTAATGGTTGTCTTATATAGTTGGTTGCTCCTGTATTTGGTGCATATATATTTATGATTGTTATCTCTTCCTCTTGAATTTTTTTTCCCAACAAGTATATAATGACCTTGTTTATCTGTTTTGGTTTGATGTTCCAATTTTCTGAAAACAGAATAGCTACTGGTTCTTTTTTCTGGCTTCCTGTCACATGGAATATTGTTTTCCATCTTTTGAATTTCAGTCTATGAGTTTGTTTTTGAGTTAGTGTGTTTTTTGTGTACAGCATATTGTGGGATTGTCTTTCTTCATCCAGTCTGCCAATCTATTTCTTTTAATTGGTTAACTGAGGCGATTTACATTGATGGTGATAACTGATATGTATTGGCTTAACTTTATTATGTTATTTTCCTGTTGTTGGGTCCCTGCTTTTCCCCCTTGCTTAATTGTTTGCCTTGCCTGGTGGTAGTTTTCTATTTTTGTTCTGGGAATGGTGGTCATTTTTATATTTAGCTAGTATGTCATCACTACTAGATTTGGTTTGGTGGACATGAATACCTTCAGTTGTTCCTTTTCATGGAAGTGTTTTATTTCTCCATCAATTTTGAGAGATTTTTTTTTTTTTTTTTTGGTGCCAGGGATTGAACTCATGACCTTGTACTTTCCAGGAAGGTGCTTATTCCAGTGAGTTAAATCCCTGGCCCTGAAAGAAAATTTTGCAGTGTATATCAATCTGAGTTGAAAGTTGTTTTCTTTCAAGGCTTCAGATACTTCACTTCACTTGCCTTGACTTGAGAGTCATAGCCACTATAAATACGAACACAAAAATTTTAAAAGGATCTATATGCTTTTTCCAGTCTCCAGTGTTTTCAGTTGTATAAACAAATATATAGGAATGATATTTTACTATCAATTACAGTACACTATAATTTGAAATAGAAAATGCCTGGGAACACTTAACAGCAATGATTTTAAACAATTTCCTCATGATGTAATCTATGACAGTAGGTAACCTTTAAGGAAAACTTACAGAGTAGGTGATTATCACATAATTCTTCAATATATTTCATCTTTATGATAAACAAGTACCCTGGAATTAATTTTTATAGTATCTGTTGTCCACAGTGCTACCTATGTACCTCATGTTCCAATTTATTTTCATATAATTTCTGTTAATGGACAGTCTTTTCCTGGAATAATGTATGATTTTGTACAATTATAACTTATCTTAAAACTAGTAAAATTATACTGTTTATAAGTAAAAAATGTAGTTTGTTATCTAGGAAGTTATGAGAGATTTATAATGCCTTTGATTTTCCTTTGAAGAAATACAGAAAGATTAAATTTGAATACATTTTGTCAGAACTTATAGGTTTCATTTACATAAGACTTCTCATGCATTTCATCTTTCTTTATTGTTTAGTAATGCTATTTATGATTTTGAAAAATAACATTATTCTCTATAATAATTTGTTTTAAGCTTCAGTAGTTCTTGCAATGGATTATATGTAATGACACAATGAAGAGCCAAATTTCTCTATCTTTTCTCTCTTTGCGATTTATGAAGATTCATACTATAAATAACATTACTGAGATATCTCAATTGTTTTCGGTTTACTAGAATAAAGTTCAACTGTACCAGTTGAGAGGAAAATTATTCAGTTTGAAAAATAGTCTTGAGATAAACTACTGATACAGAAATTGTGTATTTATTTCTTTAGAAGTTACTCAAAGTATTGATCAAATAATTCACTAGTTCTCAAACAAGTCTATTTTAAGATGATTTTTCCAAGGCTATACATATTATTGAGATTAAAGTTATAAGTAGGGAAGAGATAACATGAACTATAATACAATTTTTATTCATAGCACTTCATAGTGGTTAAAAGTGTAACTGGTGTTCTGTTAAATCAGAATTTGTGTTTCATTGGCATGTGAGACTGGGTTGATGGAATGCCTTGTCATGATGAAAAATTGAAGAAACTGCCTTTACTTTGGCTCCAGTTTGAGAAGCTGGCGAGTACTTGTCTGAATGGCCACATCCAGTGAGGGCCTCGGATTGTTTCCATCAGGACAGGAAGTGGGAAGGGTAGCTGAGGGAGTGCTGAAGACAGAAAGGCTCCTCCCATGGAACTAACCTATTCTGGCAGGAGAGGCTGTTTGCCTGTCTTCCTGTCTCTCTATCTGTGTATGTATGTATCTATCTATCTACCTTATATATGTATGTATGTATGTATATATGTATCTATCTGCCTTATGTATGTATGTATGTATGTTTCTATCTATCTACCTTATGTATGTATGTATGTATGTATGTATGTATCTATCTATCTACCTACCTTATGTATGTATTTACCTTATGTATGCATGTATCTACCTTATGTATGTATGTATGTATTTACCTTATGTATGTATGTATCTATGTGTTCATCTACCTTATGTATGTATGTATGTATGTATGTATTTACCTTATGTATGTATGTATCTATGTGTTCATCTACCTTATGTATGTATGTATGTATGTATCTATCTATCATCTACCTTATTTTATTTATTTTATTTTATTTTATTTTTTTTAATTTAAAAGAGAATAAAACAAAAGGGAGCAGTACAGAGCAGATCAGAAGAGGACAACATAGGCAACACAGTACTTTACATTAAGTCAACTGGACATCAACAGTAGCTAACACCATATCTCTTACTCTGCTATAGTTGAGCATAGTTTCAATTACAATAATATCAAACATAACACAATAGTATAAAGCCATGCATAGAGTGAAAGAATTCCAGGGCTTTCTGAACCG
>PVJX010036127.1:0-17796 GCA_004027295.1 Dolichotis patagonum
TTTAAAACATTTAAAGTAGTTATTAATATATTGGATTAATTACTATATCTGTTATTGTTTTCCATTTTTATCCTTATTTTTGGTTCTATTTTTGTCTTCCACACTTCCCTTATGTGGTTTTAGATGATCATTTTACATGATTCTATTTTTTGTCTTTCTTAGCATATCAGTTACACTTCTTCTAACTGTTCTTTAATGGTTGAACTAGGGTTTGTAATATAAATTTACAACTAATTCAAGTGTACTTTCAAATAACACTAAACTGCTATGTGAGTTGTACAGATACCTTCTAACAATAAAGTAATCCTAATTCCTCAGTCCCACCCTTCATATCCTTGCTATTGTCCACTTCAGTTATGCATAAACTGTGACCATCATATTTATTGTTGCCAGTATTATTTTGAACAGACTGTTACCTGTTAGATTAAGGATGATAAAAATAAATGCTTCAGTTTACCTTTATTTATTTCTACTCTGTCTTCCTTTTTTATGTGGACCTAAATTTTCGATCTACATTATCTGAGAAAGTTGTTATTTCTTCATCACTTTTGAAGGATAATTTGCAGGGTATAGAAATCCAGACTGAGGTTTTTTTCTCTTTCAACAGTTTAAACATTTCCTTCTCTTCTTGCTTGCATGATTTCTGATGAGACGTCTGCTGGAGTTACTATCTTTTCTTCTACAGAAAAGGAGCTTTGTTTTCCCCTGCATTGCTTAAAGATTCTCTCTTTGTCTTTGCTTTTCTGAAGTTCGATATGTGCCTCGGTGTAGTTTGGGTGTTTATCCTGTTTGCTGCTTTCAGAGTTTCCCACGTCTGGGACTTGGTGTATCTCATTAATTTTGGAAAATCCTGGGCCAGTATTACTTTACGCTGAAATGTATGGTTCCTCAGAAAGAAGCAGCAGAGCCGGCATGTGTCCCCTGGGCTTCTGACAGACTGGGTGCCCTTGGCCAGAGGCAGAGGTAGAGAGGAGACTGTGGGGCATGTGCACAGTGGGCTGTGGGCACACACAGCCTAACCCCAAGAACCACTGTGCCCAACCACCCCGCACTTTCTTTGCAGTCCTGTAAGAAGCTGCGGGTTCTCGTCTCCAGTGTTACCTGCCCCTGCCCTACCCTCAGCCATTTCTTCAAAGAGCCTTGGGTTCCTTGTTTGGTTTTATTTTTGTCTTAATTGGAGAGTTGTAGGAGAAACTAATGTCTTGGCATAACTGACTTTTCAGCCGTAACAAAAGAAAGTAGGTGACAGTGGATTCTCATTTTTCTTAGTGCTAATATAAAGTATCTCTCGATAGAATTGAATATTCAGTGAATTTACCTTTCAGACATGAGAACAAAATAAAGACATTTCCAGGAAAATCTGTGATTTTTCTGAAAAATGAACTTTTGGCCAAAGGAGATATTTGTAAAGGATGTAGCTAAGGAAGCAGAAACTTCTCCATGAAGGAACTGAGTGATATGAAATGGTATGGTTATCTCATCATCCGTGTCTCAGGTAAAGCTGGGGACAAGGCAGGGAATGGTTACCAGCTGCCACACTATTTGGTGAAACTAAGGGAACCTTTATTCAAGAAAGCAATGGATAACATCTGAAGACAAGCAAGAGAGAACGAAAATACTGGTACAATCACATGTAAGTCAACGTAGCATTGCTTGAAATGAGAGTGCTAAAGCCTTTACTACTATTCATGAGGACTGCAAAGATGTGATTGGCTTTAGCCTTCATTTTGTTAAATATGATCAGTTAAATTTTTAGAGTAATCATTCAGATTAGAGACAGTTATTTAACTGCAAGACAGCAGTGAAAAATTAAAATACTGTTTTCCCATTTCTCCAAATTAACACATTAAACATGCAGAGTTGAAAAACAATTAGAAACCACAAAATATGAACTTAGAAGTAGTCATGATAAGGTAAAATGGATAAAGGTTGTTGAAAGACTATGAATCAAGTCCACTGTTGTAACAAAATATTGGGAAAATCAGCTCACAAGAAGGAATCGTTTATTTTGACTCCCAGTTTGTGAGGCTTCAGTTCATGATCACTTGGCCCTGTCACACTGGGGCCTTGGTTCACGAACTTAATTCTTTCTACAATTCTGATTGCATGGAACAAATTCCATGACCAGAAGTGTGTAAAGAACTCAGTTCATGAACCGAGGCACCACTGTACTTCTGCCCTGTGATGAAGCAGAGCGTCTTGGTGGAGCCAAGCTGCTAACCTCATGTAGTCCCGGAGGTTGGGGGAAGGGAAGGAGCAGAAAGGGGAGAGGACAGGCGAGAAAGGGCATTTTATATAACTGTTATCACACAGGGTGCGGTCTTCTTTGTCTGGCTTCTTTTGTTAGCATACGTTTTCAAGGTTCACCATAGTGTACAATTGTCTTGGTCACTTTCCTCATCTCAGGGTCAAAATACCCAACTCCCAACTTCAAGGAGAAAAGTTTATTTTGGTTCACATGTTTAGTTGGCTGGCTCCAAGGCAGGAAGGCAGAAGACAGCAC
The DNA here is from genome assembly GCA_004027295.1 of Dolichotis patagonum. Lineage (NCBI taxonomy): Eukaryota > Metazoa > Chordata > Mammalia > Rodentia > Caviidae > Dolichotis > Dolichotis patagonum. Next base: position 2,504 of record PVJX010036127.1, read on the forward strand.
TTTTTTCCTTATGTCTGTACAGACTCTATTGTGTGAGTGTACTGTGGTTTAGCTACTATTTTTCTGTGTGTCATTTAGATGGTTTCCAGTATTTCCCAGTTTTAAATGGTGCTACGGTAGATGATCCTGTGTGTGTTTTGGTACACTGTAAGCGCATCTTCCGGGAAGATGACTACTGTTAGGATTGCTGGGGCCAAGAGGTGAGTGACTACATGTGTGATTTTGTGAGGTGTATCCTCTGATTCCTCTGAGAGTGAGGGTAGTGGTTGTCTTCTGTGCCTCAAGAAAATGCCTATTTACCCACAGCCATACCAGCAGCGAGTGCTGTGACACTTTCAAATCATTGTTAATCTAATGTGTTGTTTTAATGTGGACTTCTCTAACTGTGAGTGTATTAAAGCTTATGTTTAAAGGGATATTTTTACATTTTATAGTGAATTACTTGTTCATGTCTTTTGTCCACTTTTATTAAATTTTGATCTTTCTGCTATAATTTGTAAGAGTTTGTTATATATTAGGCATATTAGTCTTTTGTCTATGCTACAAGTTATACATCTTTTCTCCTGGTTTATCAATTGTCTTTTGACTTTGTATGGGTTTCTTACACAGTTAAGAACTATTTTTCACGTGTAAAAATTTTCAGCGTGATTGTGCTGCTCAGCTAAATCCCCGGCCCTGGCTTTTTGGTTTTGAGTAGTAGTTAGAAAGTCTTTTCTTATAGCAAAGAGAAATTCTTCCTTATTTTGTTACTTGTATAGTTTCCTTTTCTGCATTTACATTTTTAATCCATTGGCAGTTTGTTCTTATGTATGGTGGTGTTACATATAGATCTAACTTTGTCTTTGCCAACATGACTACCTGGTGATTCTAGCACCATTTATTTAAAAAGACCATTTGGGAACTGGTCATTTGAGAGCCTACCATTATGCTCTGTGCTGGGATCTATTTCTGGGCTTTCTGCATATCGGTCAATACCAGCTCCTCATTATGGGGCTTAATGGTATGTTTCTATGTCTAGTAGGATGTGTAGTCACTGATTTTCATTTTCATTATTTTCTTTTTTTTTCCTTTTTTTCATGGCAATTGCATGTTTGTTTTTCTACTTAACTTTAGTACACTTGTCTCTTTTTTAAAACCTGATCATTGTGTTAAGATTGGATTAATTTATAAATTAGCTGAGGCAGAACTGACAGAATTATCCTGTTTTTTCAATCTACTTTTATGAAATATATTTTTAAATTTTTGCAGAAATTTGAACACATCTTAAGCTTACTACTAAGTATTAAATCATCTTTAATGCTTGCAAAAAAGATTTTCTTTACCATTGAGTCCTTTACTGTTTTTTTTAAATTTGAAGGCACTTATATTTGCATATTCATTTTATATCCTATTTTACTGATTTTTTTTAGTTCTATCAACGATTCTAAGGTTTTTCAAGTAAATTACATGAATTATGCATTTGTAGCTTTTTTCTTAGTTCCCTAAACAGTTTGGGGCCTTTAATTAATTCTCTTTTCTCAGTATATTGACTAGTATCTCTAGTGCTTTATCCAGCAGGTGGGATAGTCATCACCTTTGCTTTGTACCTGGTCTTAATAGACATGTTGCTAGTGTTTCTCCATTACATGGCATACTGGCCTTAGGACTGTTTTACTATTAGTATTAGCTGTGTTTATACATGTTTAACATGTTTATTTAGTGAATATTAGGAATGCATCTCAATTTAAAGTTTTAAAAAAATGTTGTGAATGGATATTGAATTTTATCAGAAGCTTTCTTTGCATCTCTGGAGTTTTGCGTAGTCTTTTGTTTCCTCATTAGAACTATTACTGTGTTACAACATTAACAGATTTCTTACTACTGAACAAAGCTACTCTCTTCAGATACATTCTACTTGACATATTAGTTACAGTAAGCACTTTATTGATGTAATTTTGGATTCAGTTTGCTAATAGATTTTCATATCAATATAAATAAATAAGATCAGTCCATGGTTTTCATTTTTTTTTTGTCTTTATTAGGTTTAATAGTTGATGGTCTTTGTTTCTTTCTAAATCAGGAAGTTTTCACTCATTTTCAATGCCTTGGAAAAAATTATAGATCAGAGGTTTACTTTATCTCCTTAAGGTTTGGTGATTCCATGTGGGCTTTGTACTATTTACTGCGGTATTATTCCTGAATAACACCCTCCAGTTCTACAAAATTTATCTGGTTATGCTTTCTAAGTTTAATGTTGAAATTTTGTTAATGTATCATTTCCCAAAATTATATCTCCTTGCTATTTCCTATGTTATGTATTCATGTTTTTTCTTGATAGTTAACTAGTTTACTTTGTTAATGATTTTAGAAATTCAGAGTTTTATTACTGCTTTTGTATTTTCTGCCTCTGTCTTTACTACTACTTTCCTTGTGCATTCTTTTGATTTACTTTTATCTTTTCCTTTTTTTGTTACAACTTATGGCTTATTACAGAAAAATGATTAGCCCTTTCAAGCATATTTACTGTTCACTATACATAATTATGTAGCAAATGCTATTCCTGTACTTTAGGTAGCGAGTCCCTTGTTGGTTGAGGATTTAGGCACTTGTAAAATTCTATTTTGAGAAAAGCACCTTTTTTAAAGTAAGAATTTATTTTCATTATTTTACATTTGTCCACTGTTGTGAATTCTCTGCTGGTAACTCGTATCATTGTATTCCTTAGGTTTTTACTGTCATGATTTTTTCTATATTTTTATGCATCTCCTTTTACCCCATTTCTGTTAATTTTTTAATTTCTGATGCAACACTTTTTTCGTATCTTCAAATGCTTGCTTATTTGTAACTCCAGTAGAAATGTGGCCTCATAGTTTTGTTTTGCCTTATGGTAATTTTTCTGAGTGAAATGTTGCTTGGTCGATGTGTGTATTGAATTCATTTTCTAACTTAACATTAACTATGGGTGGGTTAATTGCTTGTTTTGTGATCTTTGATAATTTTCCAGGATTGTGTGATACATTCTCTGACAGCATAGAGATGTCCATATTCCAATAAATGTCTTATGTTTGTTTGGTGATGTAAGTCTCCAGTTTAATAATTCTCTTTTATCTTTCACCCTTTGCTTCCTTCTCACCATGGAATCACTGAAGGGCATGGAGGAAGGTCCTCATAGCCTTGGGCCCACCCAGGTCTTCCCCCTTCTCTGCTGTAGTTCTTGAGAACTGCTGCAGGATATGTGGGATGTGCAGTACCCTGAGACATGGAGAAACTGCTTGGGATGCCTAGGCTCCCTTCCAGTCCTCCCTAGAAATGAGATGCCCTTCACTGCTCCTGCTCCAGCCTGGCATGTCATTGGGCCCCAGGTTAAAACCTCAGGACAGGCTGCCTTTTTTTTTTTTTGGTCCCTCATCTGCAGTCCCACTTAGGCTTATATAGTCAACCCTCCATATGACCAAGCAGCATTCCTGAAACTTGGAGACAACCTGCCAGTGACTCCTGGGCCACTGTGCTTACAACCTGAGAGCAGTAAATCTACTGCACGTGCCCCATAATGTGGAATTCTGTCTCACCAGACTCCCACATGCCCCTGGCTCACACACAGTGAAACTATTCACAGGGGGCTTCTCTTCTGCTTTGCTTCCTGCAGAAGCTCCTTTGAATCCCATGACTTTGAGGTTCCTCCCTTGTGGTGAGTGTTCCAATCCACCTGAATCCTTTCTGTAAACTTTCATATTCAGAATGCCCTTTATTTTCTTGGTGGGAGATTTATATCAGGCATGAGACTGGTCTGAGTTCCTCTCTGTGCCTAACTCATGGATTTGTATGATTGGTCCTGCTCTGGCATGGGGTAGTTAGGTCATTTTAGAGTTATTTTGAAATTTGGACATTTCTCTGTTTTCAAGTTTTGAGGGCAGGGTTTCTATCTAGATTCATTTTCCTCCATACTGTTGTTTATTGTTGTGAAAGAAAATAGGGAGAGGGGAGCTATGGTCCACCTTTGTTTTTAATTAGCCAAAGCTCAATTGATTCTACTTTTATGGTTTATCCTGTTGCACATGTGAATATGTTCTCAACAAACATGTCTGCGAATTCTATAAGAGTCACAAGGAACATTTTTAAATTCTGTATTTTGTTGAGTTTTTAGTTCACATTAATTATACAGAATAACAGGTTTTATTTTTGAATACTTACACATGCACATGAGATACTTTATTTTCACCCTCCCGTTACTGCTCCCCACCCTCCTTTCCCTTCTCCCTGATTCCCTTAAAAATACACAAACATTTGATCCATTAATAATGTGGATGCACACTCTCTCTGCAGTGGCTAAATATACCCCTGCACTTCTGAAGACTCTTGTGTTCCACCCTTAACCCCCCACATTATAGCATTTGGCAATGTGGCTTTGGGAGGTGAATGGGTTACATGAGGTCACTAGGTGGGGGCCTTCGTGATATTGGTGTCCTTGTAAGAAGAGACAGCAGATACCCTCACACAAAGGAAGGGTCATGTAAGTACACCATCTGGTGGATGCTGCCTACATGCCAAGGAACAAAGGCTCACCTGGAAATCTAGATGGCACCTTTATCTAGGGCTTCCAGACTTCAGAACTGTGAGAACTGTACTTGCAGTGTTTAAAATGCCCAATCCAGGGTATTTTGTTATGGCAGCCCAAACAGACTAACATTTGTGCACACACACACACACACACACACACTCACACATGCATGCATGCACATTCATGCATCAAGTTATCATGTCAACCTAAATGGAGACAGATTCTTGAAAATAGTTTGCTTAGGAATAGCGAAGTATTACAATGGAAATACACATATCTGTAGTAAGCTATGCACATATTCAGAGAGGGTGAGGAAAGGGGAAGTTTCAAAGGCAAAATGAGGATTCCATAAAACATTCTGAAATTATAATTCATGGCCACAGGGATTAGTACCAAAGATCCTGGCTTGAACAGGCAGTTGCTGCACAGACATCATCACAAGATATTTCTCAGGTAGGTAAGGCCTTTGTGCAGGGCTGTGGTGCTGGCCTCTTTGGTATCATTACTATCAGCTATTGTGGGTAAGAAACGTCCTCATTAGCTCCTCACTCTATTCATTTAGTTTTTGTTAGACTTGACACAGAGCAACTTCATTTTGATTCTGACACCTTTTACCATCAACTGTATTATAATGAAAAACTGGGTGGACAAATCAATCTCTACTAAAGTGTTACACAAATCAATTGATTATGACAATTATATCTTGGAGAACTACCTAGTAATACAAACCAATGTGTGTTTTTATTTATTGATACAAAAATGTAAACAAAATTTTATAAAACAGCTCACAAAGTATACTTATATTTTACTAAAAAATTTTTTTAAAAAGAAATATACCTAAAATATTGAGGATAGATTCTATTGGGTTTCGGTTTATACATAGTTTTTATGTCATTTCATATTTTTCTACATTGCCTATTTTTCAAAGTAGCTATTTTTATATTGAATACTTTCATTTGAAAGAAGCTTAAAACACTGAATGGATATTTAGGTGCAGACAGTGTAACTTAGTGGTAGCGACTTTGCCCGGCATGCAAGAGGTCCTGCATTCAATCCCCAGAACCACAAAAGGAGAAACCTTATATACATAAGTTTGTTTTGGAAGAAAATACATTTTTCTAGAAATTAATGTATCTGGATTTAGTAATTCTAGAAATAAAAGTTGGAGTTTAAAAGCAAAGAGCCATTCTTTAGTTGAGTTGCCAGATCTAGCAAGTAAAAACTCAGAGTCTCTGTCTTAAAGCAGAGTTGTTCTGCTTTATGTGTTTGAGATTCTGAACATCCTGGTGGTGGGAGCAGCCCCAGCCTCCTTCCGTGTGAGGGAGAAGCAGCAAGGCTCACATAGGTTGACGACTTTCCAAAGTCCTCTCGCATGCAAGTGGTAGACAGGGCCCCAGCTTAATTTGAGACAGTCTACATGGTCTTGTGCTATCCGGTCTCTGATAGCGAAGGCCGCTGGCAGCAGTTGTGGTAGGTGTGTCCCAGCAGGGTGGTTTCTGTGTTGTCCAGTTCAAAGGCTTCATTACAAAGCTATCCTTCGCTGCATCAGCTGACTGGAAACATGGTGTCCCTTGCCCAGAGTGATTTATGTGCTGAGGCTGATGAAATCCTGAGAGTTGAATTGAAAAAGCTGATCTTGATGCAGCTAAATTTTCTTAAATACAAAAATATTTCTAGAATGAAATAATGGATAGCTTAAAAACCTTTCCTTACTGGCCTTCTCATTTAGCTAGAAGCAGAAGCAGCCACCTATTCTCTTTGGGAGACAAAAGCATGGAAACTTCTGTGTAATTCATGACAATGGCCTTTTAGGGTACTTACTGAACTTTGGTACATTCAGGTCCATGAACAGCCAACACCATGGAAGCAGATAGCGCAGACAGTTTCTTTCACTTTGTGGAAGTCAACATTCTCGGGATGAGTAAGTGTGAAATGGAATGCAGTCTCTGGAGGTACCTCCAATCTCCCACTGCCACGTGAAATGTGATCAAAATGTATGTGAATGCAGCCAACACATGGCAACTAGCAGAAAGGCAAGGCATGAAAAGCAACACGTCAGACCTTATAACAATGTGTGGCAAATTTTATCTTGTTTGACATGCTCAGTCAGTTGTGGGCTACAGTAGAAAGAAGAAGGTGCGCTATAAATCATGGATCACAAACTACAAATGACATGAAATGTTTCCAGTTTCATTGAAGCTATATAGTTATGCCACTTCATATCCCAGCTTTTTAAGAAATGACATCATGGGAGATGGAACTTAGGTCTGTATTTATGATCCTGAGACTACAGAGTTTTCGATGGAAATCACCCAGTTTTCCTCATGAAAAAAAAAAGGTGTGTCGGTCAATATCCAACATCAGTGTGATGTTAAAAGTGCTTTTTACTTTGGTGGAATTGCAAGAGTTGAATTCATACTTAGGAACACTATGGTGAAATCTGAATATTTGAAGGACTTGTTAGAGCATGTAACAAATAATGAGCACAGAAAACAGCCCAAGAAATGGGCAGTTCTGTCTCCATCATGAAAACACACCCTGCCACACACTGCTTCTGCTAAGGCAGTTTCCATCTGATAAAAACATTACAGTCATGTCTTCAGGTAGCTTAGTAGCCTTTGTGCAGGGCTGTGGTGCTGGCCTCTTTGTGATCATTATTCAGTGGATCTGTGATTTCTGGTTCTTAAAGTCAAAATGACCATGAAATGTAAATGTTTAAAGTCGACTCTGCACATCGAAGAAACCACAGCAGCTTGGCTATTGCCAAAAAAGAGGACTTCCAGATCTGCTTCAGAAATGGCAAGATGATGCAATAAATGCTCTCAAAGCTAGAGGGACTATGAGCGATTAATGACAAATGTGTCTCTTACTATAAGAAATTTTAAAAATTGGAAACATTTCCCTTACTGTTTGATCACACCTTGTACTCTTCGTGTGTCACTACATCTCTCTGTTCCTGAGTGTCAGCACCTTTGGAATTCAGATTCTAATGCTGCCACTTCACAGGGTTGTTGTTGCAGCTGAATTGTAATAACAAAGGTCCCTGGCGTATGTAATAAATGCTCTTACATGTGGCACTTATTGTTGTTATTCTCGCCCACTTATTTTATAATACAAGCAAAAGCAATTTGGAAGGAAGTATATGAAATAATTGGAAAAGTACTTTCATCGATATCAGTGTCCATTAAATATTCTATTGAGTAGATAATGCTTATGCACTAATATAACTGAAATTTTCTTAGGACGTTTAAGTGTGCAGATTGTTAAAAATACAATTATTATGCTTGAATAGTGAATCTGCCTTATTATTCTTTAACATCATGGAAATGTAAGGAAATGTCTTGTAGACTTGGGTTTTCTGCATTGAAAGTTAATAACATATTTTACCACTGAATTTAAAACAAATAAAACTGAATGCAGCTTAGTTTGCAGCATTTAGAACTGTCTTCTAGGCCTTAAATCTTAAAATGTTCAGGACATACTCATGAGAGTTTATCTTTTATAGGGCTATTTATATTTTCTTCCAAGGCCAAAGAGTTACTAAATGTCTACTGTTAACCATGCTTTTACCTGTAATTCTGTAAAGTTTAGCTAAGCGCCTAGCATTCAGCTTAGAAATGTGTGAGCACTCTTAGGTCTTTAGTGAAGTAATTTTATATCACACTCTTTTGGAGACGCTTTTGGACTCTGTAACGCTCTTTATTATCACCTTCCTCTAAGGTATCCCCATCTGTCAGCAGCACTTAATTTGGAATAACGTGGAGCTTGAAGACGATTATTGCTTGAATGATTACAAGTGAGTGTAATTGTGTATTAGCTGTTCATAGGTGCTCAGGATAATGACTCTATAGACCAGTGTTTTTCTTCTGAATCTTTGAATAAAAGCTCTGACTCCAGATTTCACTGTAAATTCTGAGCTGTAGTTTTGTTGGCTTAGTTCTCATCATCAGCCCTGAATCTTCTTTGCCCTCTGAAGCTTACTTTTTTTTGATGTTAAACCATTCCCTTCTGCTTTTTACATCTTCCTGTTAACCTCTTGTCCTCTTTGCTTCTCTCTTTAAACACCGACACATTCCTGTCTGCCATGCTTCTTTCCTGTCCATCTGCAGGAAAGTTCTGGCACGAGAGGCTTGTTCTTCTCCAAGACTTTCTTCCTGCATCCCTAACCTTTCTTCAGTCCCCAAGCAGTGCCGTGTACACCACTGGGTCCACACACACTTACTCTCCTTATTCTCACAGAGTTCATTATTCTTTTCATAAGAAAAAAGCAAAAGGATGAGAGTAATGCAGAACCACCAGCAGAGCCCTGGGGGCCAACCCTGGGCAATTTGCTGTTTTCCCGTACTGTTCCATTGAGCAGATCTGCTCTCATCCGGCTCTGTGGGTCCTGGGCAAGCTCTTCCCTAGGCCTCCTGCTCCTCACAGATGGGATTAGGAGGCACAGATCACAGAGGTCCTTTCCAGTGCATTTATTCTGGGGTTTCACATCATGTGTAAAGAATTTTTTAATCTTTTTAATGTTTATACAAGTAAATATTAACATTTTAAATGTATTCATGTTTCCATGCCTCTTTGTCTTTTGGAGAATAGATATTACTCCTAGTAAATCAACACTTAATTTGTGTTACATTTTACATTGAGTATGTTTTCACTATTATAGATTATTTATGTGTTAACTGTCCACAGCGTTTCAGAAGGTTGTACTTTGAAGCTGGTTTTGGCCATGCGTGGTGGACCTATAAATACTAGAAAAGGTAGGCACAGATTAAAGCAATTTGACAATTCTTCAAGTGGCTTGACATAACATTCTTTAAGTCAGCAATTTTATAGCCTCCAGTTTAAGTCAAATTCCTTTTCTGCTGTTAGGTCTTAGAAGAATCTTACTTGTTTTGCTGAGATTATTCTGTAAGACCTAAATGCATAGAGAAGTGAAATTTTAAATGTATTTCAGAAGATTTCATAACTCCTGATTCAATTCAAGGAGATTTAGAAGTAAATATCCCCAATTAAGGAAAAGCAAATGGAATAACGTAGTATAATGTAGTATAAATATTGTTACTATTTGTGTTTAAATTGATACCAGTCTCATTGCCTTTTTTTTTATACTGAGTCTTCAATTCCTGGAATAATGATTGCTATGGAAAATGTCAAAAATGCACATTTGTTTACCTGGTTTATGATGCATCTGAGTTTCATGAATGTTTTCATGGTCCTGTCAAATCTGTTCTCAGAGTGTGGGCACAGTGACCGTCTATGAGGTGTCAGTGCAATGAATGTGGGGTGACAGACCCTGCTCCCTGACACTGACTCCAGTGAACAACTGCAACGAATGACTGTAATTTCATGTGGTTTTAAGGGCCGTATGGGAAACACAAGATAATATGACACTGTCTGCCTAAGTGGAGCAGGAAGGAGGGTCCTTGGAGAAGATAATATGGGCAGAGACTTGACTGACAAGAAGGTTCTAAGCATAGCAAAGCCAGGAGTGTTCATCTGGCCCTGGCTCAGCAATGGCACACAAACCCCACCATGTGAGGAAGCGCCTCTGTGGACCTCATATTGGGAAAGGCCTTCAGATTTGTCTGGTTCTTCACAAACCAGAGAACTGCAGATTAAGTATTGAGTCCACTGCTGGTGTACTGCCACCTATCAAACAATATCTCTGTACTTCACGAATCTGGTTTAAAAAATAGGATTATTACCATCTTTTCCCTAGCTATCTCAAGGGGATTTTGTGAGATGTGTTGCACTGTTTGGCATAAATTAGTGAAAACATGTTCATCATATTAAAGCAGATTAGGGACATCAAGGACTCTCTGTTAACTCAACTGATAAAATGTTTTTACGTGATGTGGATAGTGTTTATGGTGATGACTTGGAGAGCAGTACAAGAACCCTGAGTGTTCACTGAGCCATTACATTAGGAAAGAATTATGCAATATTGAATGACATGTGAATTCCATTGTATTATATTTTTGAAAGTTGGCTATTTGTGTGTAGTAGGGCCTTAAACCAGAGTATTTAATTAGAACACCTAATTTTTCCTAGTAGGAGTAAAACTATTTTTGCACAGTTAAGACAATGAGTGTAAGTACTACAAATTGTGAATGTGTATATATGTTTTTTTCTTTTTTAATGAAAGTTAAAGGAATTGCTACCCTTTGGTAGTTGAAGCTTTGTAATAAAATCTTCATAATAATCTTTTTTACAACTTTCTGTACCATGCTTTGGAATTGACAGATCAGTATCTAGCACTTAATTTTTAATATTTAAAATTGTTAGCCCAGGCAAGGTGGCAGCTGCCTGTAATTCTAGTACTTGGAAGCTGAGGCAGGAGGATCCCTGTAAGGTCAAGGCCATCCTAGGCTACAAAGTGAGTTTGCAGCCAACCTGAACTGCACAGTAAAACCCTATTTCAGAAAGACTAAAATAAAATAAAGTTGTTTTCAATAAACTTTCCTTTATTAAGTACACTTTTTAACATTAAATGTTTTCTATTTTCCACAGTAAGCCCTTTAAAACTTTGCAAAACATACTGAGCCCAGATTTAGTAACTTCCCATATTATATCTGAGAAACCATACTTTTAAAGCTATTAAAGCTATTTTAGTCTTACTGTTTCAAAAACCATGGTTCAGAGACTATCTTTATTATTGTGTTCTAGTAATATTTAGCTTTAAAGTTTGTTTTGGGATAACCATTATGAAAAAAGCATAGAAAATGCTTTCCTTTCTAAAATTAAATTATATCCTAGCTCCATGTGCACTTGTTTTGTAGCTGATAAAGTCTAAATGATTTTTCTGACACAGGAAGACATGCACAGTGTGCACACACAGACACATGCACGGACACATGTATGCACGTGCACACACATACACATGTGCTCACACGTGCACAGCAGCAGCCCCTGCCACCTCAGCAAGGTCCCGTGCTGCTCAGCAGAGGCCCTTGTGTGCATGTAGAGATCGCAGTGGTGAATCTTAACATCCAGCATCATCATTTTCTTTCTTGTTCATTTAATCTGGAAAGGAGACTGTTCACTTTAAAAAGATAAGACCTTACCTGAAAACGTCCTTTAATAGTTACCCATTTATATTTAAGTCAGCCAAATCATGCAAATGATTATCTCACAGAACAAATCTTACTTTATTTCTACAGTTTGTATGTGGGTTGTGAATTTAGAATGCAGGAACATCTTGGATGAATTTCCTTACTCCTTTTAGAGTTTGGTATTTTTCCGTTGGTAGCACTTCTTTTTAAAGGGTAGGATAGGATGTGATTCTGTTAGTAAGTGAAAGAAAGTTATGCAGATTGGAAAACCACTGCTTCTTTTAGGAGAGAGCAGTGTTTCTGCAACTCGATGGGGGGACATCTCTGGAGAGAACAATCTGTTTTCTATAGCATTTTTACTTAGACTCCCCAGATCTGTTCCCCGGCCTCCTGGTGCATTTATATGACCAGCAGCAATCTCCTAATGTCCATTCCCACCACTGCGGTAAAATCAGTGGCTCTTGTTGTTATAAAGTCAGACGCAGGCAGGTTGTCATGGCGGCCATAGTGTCATTCAAAGCCGAGGACATCTGGAGCTCTAGAGGTGTGGTGTGGTGTCAGAGTAGTCCCGGTCAGCCAGGACAGCTCTGTACCCTGACCTCACACATTACACTGCAGGATAGCAGGGGGTCCTGGAGGACCCTGACCCAAAGGAACGTACAGACCACCTCACCTGCTGCAGAGTAGCACAGCATCAGCCCCTGTGTGCTAAGTCACTGTGTCCATGTTACTCACCTTCACATCAAAGAGAGGTTTGACAAGAAACAGTTTATATAAAAGTGAAAGAAAAACAAATTTGCTGTTGCTTCTAAGTTTTTTTGTTTTACTATTTTTTTCTTTTGTTTTGCTGTTGTGGAATGAACCCAGGGCACTAAGGATGTAAGTAAGTGTTCTGTTACGCTACACTTCCAGCCCTCCTTTCCTTCTGATTTTTTACATATGTCTCTCATCTGTACATGTTTACCCTTTAACCTAAAGTTAGTGACACTTGTATTGTTTTTAATTTTTATTTTAAAGAGAATAAAACCAAACAAAATAAAACAGAATAGAGCCAATCAAAACAAAACTGAACACAATACAGGACTTCAAAGCAAGGTAATAGGAAATCAACAATGGCTACCATAATGCATCTTGTTATCTTCAAAGTAACTGCCTATACCATCAGACATAATAAAGTGAAACAAAACAAAACAATAAAATCAATCTGTTTCTTGATTTGGAAACAATATTTGAAAATATAGGAAGCAAAAGGTATCCATTGGGAAAAATCTTAGATAACAATGTCTAGCAGATACAGATATACAGATCTGGTGATTCAGGCATAGAAAATCCTCATGTTTTAGTTAACATAATGATACATTTTATTTCTTTTGTGTAAGCCCAACAAATACAATGTTACATTAACTGTAAAGACCAGAAACTTACTTGGAGAACACCATGTATATATTGCATGCACAGGTAGTTACTCAGTTCAACCCATTATATCTTGTCACTGTACAAGATGCACAAAAGTTGCTATAAATTGAAAGCTCTCTGTTAATTTTTCCACTTCAGTTCCCACGGAAGACCGGCTTAGGGAGATGGCCCAGTGCATGGACCCCAGGCAAGATGAGGTCTGGGAGAAGGCCTCCTGCAGCAGACAAGTCACATTCTTGGTTTACCGGGAAGGAGATCAGTTGAATTTCTTTCGTGTAGTAGATAGGGGAGATGGCACTTTAACACCACTGTCTGAATCTTTAAGGTAAATAGGTTTTCATTACATACCACACTTAGGAAAAGAAAGTATCATGTAATACACTCCATGTACCCTGTTTACTTTGTGTTATAATCTTAGTATGTTAACAAGCTAAATTTTATGCAGTTCTCCTTGCCTTCCCCTCCTATTTAATTCTTTGTATGATTGATATTTAGAGTAATTTCTAAAGCTATAGTTTCTTTATAGAGTAAGAGTTTTTTTAAAAAAAGATATTTGTTTCTATTACTTTGTGAAACTCTTAAGATGCCTCCTAGATAAGTCTTGTGATAATAGCACGTTACTTAACTGTGACATAGTAAAAAGGGTTAAACATATCATTGGATCTTTTTTCAGAATTTAACTCTGCCACAAGAGTGTTAAATCTGTTTTGATTTTCCAACTCTATAAAAGGGAGATAATTGAAATAGTACTTCTAAAATCAAAAGAGAAAATCCTAGAGGGGTTAGCTAGGCAATAGGAATATTGGGGAACTAGACATACTAACTTTTAAGTTTCTGTGCATTCCAATTTACTGTGATTCTTTATCTCCCTTCACTTTTAGTCACGAAACATTTACTGAACTTTACTGAAGATCTCTTGGAAAGCACAGGAGGAGATACTCATTTTACCTGAAGGTGGAGAGTTAGGGACAGTCTCTGAGAGGACATGGGAGAGGGGAAGGAGAGGGAGTTTGCAAAGACAACAAAGGAAGGAAAGGTACTCTGGGGAGCTACCCTGAAACAAACAAATAAAAGGTAAAACTATTCAAAGCCAAAAGAGCTGGTAGTTTGTGGAGCAGAGTGTAGGGCCTGGGAAGCCACAGGCTGCCTGCCACTGTAGCAGCTGCATTCTCTAAAGGCTGCACTGGAAAAAGAATCTGTTTTCAGTTTCAATTCGTACTGTATAATTCATTGCCTTCAGGTAGACTGAGGCTCCGGTTTTGCTGGCTGTTTGCTATGGGCTCCCTCAGTTCCCCTTTGTTTATGATTTGTTTTTGTTTTGTTTTTGAGATCAGGTTGCACTGTTGCCCAGGTCTTCTCCAGCCTCTGTGCTGAAGCAGCCCTCCCACCTCAGCCTCCCAAGTAACTAGGACTCCAGGTATCCCCACCATGCCCAGCTCTCTGCTCCATTTCAGAAAGATTAACTCAGAATGACCCAGCTTGGGGTCTACATGAGGTTTGCAAAGGCTCTTCCCGTTTGCCATATTCCACTGGCTAGAGGCCTGTCATGGTCACATATATACTTCAGGTAGACTCTGGATGCAAACGCCGGAGGCTGGAGTCACAGATCCCCTTAGGACTCTGCACCCCACAGTGTCACTATTGGTGACCACAGAAAACAGACTGTGACAGTGGATGGTGACTGTTGCCCAAGGTGTCAGGATCTAGTCAGCATGTGTGTGGGGGCTACAGGAGGGAAGATGTACACAGCATGGGCTGCTGCCCTGGACCACAGGCAGGAGCCCTCATGCCAGTTGCATAGCAATGAGAGAGCCACGTGCAGTTGCTATCAGCTGCTCACCTCTGCCACTGTGGTGCAAAAGCAGGAAGACGATACATGGCCAGGTGAATTGCTGTGGCCCATGGCCATGCTTTGCCAATTCCTGCTGTAAGAAGAAACAGAATTAGGTGTTTAATCGATTCATTCTGATATAAAATGCAACATCAGTCTTTTTAAATCTCAAATATTGTTATGAATCACATTACCTTTCTGTTCTTTTAGAAGATGGAAGGAGACATTGTAATATGTAAATAGTAACTTGTCAGTAAAAGTCAAATTAGGTCTTGGTTTTGGAATGAATAATATTCCTGTTGAAATAAAGACCACATTTGCCCATATTTTATTCTTTAATTATATCAAGTTATTAAATTAAAATGTTTAGAGAAAATTTTACATGACACTCAAGAAAATATATAAAAAGCCAAGCATTATAGCACATGCCTATAATCCCAGCACTTGGGAGGCTGAGGCA
>PVJX010036128.1:0-17781 GCA_004027295.1 Dolichotis patagonum
TAAGCCAAATCTGATCAGAGGTGGTAAAAAGGGCCACTAAATACTGTTTAAGACAACAATTCAGCAGGAGGAGATTATCATTATAAACATACATCCACCACGTGCAAGCATACTCAGCTTTATTAAAAAAAATTTTAGATACTAAAAATCTCATAAACATGAACACAATTATAGTGGAGGCCCTTGCTGATTCACTCTGACAAATAGATCAAATAGAAAAATATCAACAAAGAAATGTGAGTAGAATCAAATTTTCAAACAAGTGGACCTAATAGGTATCTACATGGTCTTCCTTCCACAAAAAAAAAAAAAAAGAAAGAAAGAAAGAAAGAAGAAAGAAAGAAAGAAAGAAAGAAAGAAAAGTAAAGAAAAGAAAACAGATTATATATTCTCAGCAGCACATGGAACTTTTTCCAGAAAAGATCATATACCACCAATATAAAGCATACTTAAGTAAATGAAAAAGAACCCAAATTATTCCATGAATATTGTTAGATCACAGTGCAGTAAAACTAGAAATCAATGGCAAAAGTAACTATAGCAATTATGCAAATGCATGGAAATTAAACAATGCACTCTTGAGTAATCAATGGGTCACAGAAGAAATCAGGAAACAAATTAGACAGTTCCTAGACTCAAATGATAATGTCAGCACACTATAACAGAATTTATGTGACACAATGAAAGCAGTCCTGAGAGGAAAGATTTAACTGTGAATGTTCATGCCACAAAAACAGAATGAGCTGAAATAAATAACTCAGTGGTGCACACCAAGGTCTTAGAAAAACAAGAACAGTTCAAATGCAAAGCTAGTACAAGAAAGAAAATTTTAAGCATAAGCTTAGAATGTAAAGAAATTAAAATTTATAAGAAAATTCAACTGTTTCAGGATAAAAAGTCAACATGCATTCAAAAGAATTCCTGTACACCAATAATGAACTCACTGAGAAATAAATTAAGAAAACAATACCATCCACACTAGTATAAATAAATATTAAATACTTAAGAGTTAGACTAACAGAATGAGACTTCTACATCAGATAATAGCAATATATACTGTTTCTGTAGACAAATAATATTCTCAAAATGACCCATTCTGTCAAAATGGATAAATAGATTTAATGCAACCCCAGTAAGAAATACAAATAACATTCCTCACAGAACTAGAGAAAAACTTTTTAAATTTATATGGAACCAGAAGAGATCTATAATATCAAAAGCAGAAGTAACAAGATCAAAGAATCAGGCACTATACCCCTACATTTCAAGTTATATTACAAAGCTACAGTGATAAAAATAGCATCCTAGATCAATCAGATAAACTCAGCCCGCTGATCTTCAGCAAAAGCGTCAACATAATATACATAGAGAAGAAGAGAGCCTGTGTAAAAATGGTGCTGGGAAATTGTCATTCACATGCAGAACATTTACTAAACCTAATTATAATTGATCTAAATATTATAACAGAAACATGGTTTTAGTAGAAAAAGTAGGTAAAGCTCTGAAAGATACATGTGTAGCAAGTGTTTTCTGAGCAGAATCCCAACTGCACAAGAAGTAAAACATCAACAATCAAAACATGGGACCTAACAAATTAAAACGCTTGTGAACAACAAGATAAAAATCATCAAAGGGAATAAACAATGCACAGAAAGGCAAAAAAAAATCAAGCTATTCCTTGGACAGAGGACTATTATCTAGATTATATGAAGAACTAAAAGAAAGAATTAAAAGATTAATAAAAAAAAGGCCACTGAAATTAAAAGAAACCTCTAAAATTGAAGCACTAATGGCCAAGAAATATTTGAAAAACATGCTCAACATCTGTGGCCATTAGCAAGTGTAAATGAAAACAATGTAGATTCAATAGTACAACATTAAGAAATCAAATAATGACACATGTTGGAAAGACTGGCAAAAAGAAATGCTTCCACTCTATAGATGGAAATGTAAGCTAGTATAACTATTATGCAAAACAATACAGTGTTCCTAAAAAGCAATTAAAACTGTGACTCCTATTCAACCCAGCCATGTCCTTTTCTGGTGCCTCCTGCCACAAATTAAAGATAATGACATATTTCACTGCTAAATGCACATGCACGTTTTTAACAGCGCAACTAATAATTTCCAAATCATAGAAGCAACCTATGTCAATTACCAGATGAACAGACAAGGGATAAGGAAAATGTGATATTTACACACAGTGGAATACTACTTTGCCATAATGAAGGATAAACGAGTCATTTGTAGGAAAATGGCTGTACCTTGAGACCATAATATTAAGCGAAAGTAAATGAGACATATATATTTAAATATAGCAAGGATTCTCCTCTATGATAAACTCAAAATATAATTAAATAGCAAAAATAAAAGCAGGTAATAAGAAATACCGAGATTGATCTTTGCAAAAAGAAAGAATACCAAGAGCAGGTGGGAGGGGAGAGCAAATGTGAAGGAAGTAACAATAATTTAAAAATGCTGGGCATCTATACCAACTCCCCATGAGGAATGTAGTCATTACGTAGTGCAAACATAAACTAATTTAAAAATATAAAAATACACAGTAGAAATTACATACTTTTGAGTGGAGAAAAAGTTTTCAATTGTAGAGGAATTTTGATAGAGCAGATATTCCATATTTATGCATATGCAAATTGTAGTACAACCTTTAATGTATTCAGCCACAGATACTTGGTCTCTCAGTGAATATTTTACATAGAATTCACAGTAATATGAAACAAGCTCAAGTGATATGAAACAAGGGTAATAGGAATACAAATTTTGAGATTTGTGGAAATTGAGCATACTCATTCTCTTCTCTTAAATCAAAATTTCACTAAAATAATTTGTCTCTAGGTGACCTAACTAACTTCTATAGAACCTACACTGTAATGGGCAGAATGACAATTTCCCAAACTATGGTAGTAAAATATACTCATAAAACTGTTACTTTGTAGAAAACTAAGTCATAAAATAAACTACCAATATTGGGTATATTTTTCTCTTAGTTTTATAAATTTCAAAACTTGGTTTGCAAATAAGGGTATATATAATAGTGCAATTTCATCTTACGATTTAGCAACTTACTGAGGCAGATATCATCTTAGAATTGTGGATAGGGCTGGGATTTAGCTCAGCAGCATAAGCACTTATCATGCAAGAGCGAGGTTAGGAGTTCGATCCCTGGTTCCAAAAATTATATAAATAAATAGATAAAATCTTGGATGTACTATATGCTTTAATTAATTTTCTGTTGAAATGTTTTGGGCTCTTTGCATTTGTTATTCCACTTAGCAAGTATCTTTCATGATATGTCTAAATATTTATTTCTACTTTATGTAATTTCATTTTAAATTTCTTTTGGAAATTAATAACTATAAAATAAAAACTGCAAAATTGGTGAATAATAATTGCACATATTTATGGAGTATGTGATTATATGATATGCATAAAATTTTAAAGCATCAAGATTAATAGTCTTTCTATCTTCTTAACTATTTTATTTCCTTATGTTGCTAATCTTCAGAATTCTCTTTCTAAAGTAGTGCTATCTATTTTCATAAAATAAACATTGTACTATAAAGTGGTGGAACACCAGAAGATATCCCTATTTTGATAACTGTCATGTAACCTCCCTTTAGTATCCTTTTCCCCCTCCATGTTTAGGCTCTCTGGATGAAATTCTATTCTCTGCATCAATGAAATTAAGAGGTTTTTTTTTTTTTTGCCTTCAACATTAGTGTAAAGCCATGAAGCATTTGTTTCTTATTGCTTGACTCATTTCACTTATCAAAATGATTTCCAGTTCTATGCATGCAACCGCCAATGATGTTTATTTTGTAACAGCTAATGATAATCCATTTTGTATACGTTTTTGTTGCTCATTCATCACATGTAAGCTGGATTGATCCCATGTCTTCTTTATTGTGAATGGTGCTGCAAAAAATGCAGATGAGCAAGATTTCCTAGATATGATGATGACATTTCCTTTGGATCCTTTCTCTAAAGCAGTATAGCACTTTCATATGTTAGCTTTATTTTAATTTTCTAAAGAAACTTCGTTCCATACTTCAAGAACATACTGTCTATAGGATTTATATTACCACCGGCAGAGTATACAATTCTCCTTTCTCTGCAACTTTGACATATTTTTCTTTTCTTGTTTAAAGCACTGTTGCCGGAGTGAACTAAGATCTCACTGTGTGCACATGTGCATGTGTCAGTGTTTTGGCAGTGCTAAGGACTGATCCCAGCTTTGTACGCACGAAGCTGGGTGGGCAGCTAAGTTCTCTACCACTGAACTTCATGGTCCAGCTTCTCACTTTGGTTCTGACGTGCATTTGGCTCATGATTAGTGATACTGAGCATTCTCATATTCTTAGATATTTAGATAGCTTTAAAAAGTGCCTATTTAGATAATTTGCCTATTTTTATTAAATTTGATTATTCTTTTGTAGCTATTGTGAATGGCATCACTTTATTTTTTAAGGGGGCTTTTTTAACCTTTTTTTTTTTTTTTTTTACCATTTTCTATTTTGGCGTCGGGCATCGAACTCAGGACCTCGTGCTTGCAGGCAGGTGCTGCGCCGCTGACCTACATCCCCAGCCCAATGGCGTTGCTTTATTTTTTTTTCAGAATGTTCCTTATGGGTTACAAAACTGCTCTTGTCCTTGCATATTTATTTTGTATCCTGCAAACTATAAGAATTTGTTTGTTGATTCTAACATGCTTTTAATTTTTTTATTTCTATGTGAAAAAACTGTCATCCATAAATAGTGACAATTTGAACAATTCTTTCCTGTTAGTTGCCAGTATTAGACTCTCTGACACAGTTTCACTAAGTCTTCTAGTACTGTGATGAGTAAGAGGCAGGGAAGTAGAAATCTGTGTCTCATTGTGTATCTTAGAGGAAATATTCCCAGATTTTCCCAATATCCATCATGAAATGAATTGTACATCTGTCATAACTAGCCATTAAAGTGTTTTGACAGACTCTTTCTGTCTCATGGATTTTCTGACATTCTCTAAATTCTGTAATGGATACATATGACAGATCTATAACCTATCTCATACTGAAACTTGGAAGAAACTGAAAATGTGCATGTGTTACCTGTGTGTGCTCATGATGAAGTAATAGCAGTCATGATTCTGCTTAAATTCAAGCAAAGATAGTTTGTGATTTTAGCTGCAGGACTATATTACAATGAATTATTTTATGCGTTATATCACCTAGGATATCACATTTCTATTTTCAAGAGGTTTTCTTCTCAATTGTTTTTAGATTTCAATATAAAATATACACCAAAGAGAAAACTTCAACATGACAAATGCTGATTAATTCCTTTACAAAAAAATTTTCTCACCTGAAACTATAGATCACATTAAAATTGAGAATCAAATAAAAAACCCCTCTGGATTGAGGAGAAACCATTCAAAATGATTATTGAAAATGGGTAAAGATACCAATGCAATAGAGAGAAAGCTATATGTTTAAGCGTTTTAAATATCTAAAAGTTGGAAAAATAACATTTGTTGTTATTCTTGTTTTTTTCTGTAACAATAAGTAATTGAAACTAGAGATCAAGTGTGAATACAGGTAATGAATAAAAGTGTGGCATGATGGTGTTAGTAAATCCAAGAGTTTGCCTGGAGATCAGCTATAAAAGGTTGGAATCTAAATTCTGGTTCATCATGAGGGTTGATTTATTCTTAGAGAAAATAAAGAGGCTTAAAAGATAAGAAACATTTCATACTGATTGATCAGTTAAACAAGAAGCTCAACCACTCATTTAGGCAAAGAAATACCTTAAAGTACACTGCCTGGCCCA
This sequence comes from Dolichotis patagonum, assembly GCA_004027295.1. Classification (NCBI taxonomy): domain Eukaryota; kingdom Metazoa; phylum Chordata; class Mammalia; order Rodentia; family Caviidae; genus Dolichotis; species Dolichotis patagonum. The sequence goes on from PVJX010036128.1 coordinate 5,830, forward strand.
GTCATAAGTACTAGAGACATCGCACAACCTTCTCGAAGTCAAATGGAGAGAAATAGTTGTTTGACATCAAGTGGTTTTCACAGCATAAGAAGTATGGAATTTCTTAAATTTTATTCTTTTCCAGAATTGTAGGAAATGTAAAATTTTACATTATTAATGATAACTATTTTAAAGACTCACTCTTCATTGCAAATTTATAAACTTTTCTCCATCCATCTGTCATAAATAACAGGTTAACACTACAGGTGAAATGTGGAATCAGTCCTTGGCTGTCAGTTTTACTCCAGTGATCTGTGCGTTGGTTTTTGTGCTGGGATCTTGTTTTATTATTAGAACTTTGTCATGTACTTTGAAGTAAACCAGTGGATGCCTTGAGCTTTGCTTCTTTTGCTCAAGATTGATTTGGCTAGTCAGAGATCATTTTAATATTTCTGTGAAAAATGTCACTGATATTTTGAAGGGAATTCCGCCAAATTTGTAGATTGTTTTGGAAAGCATGTACATTTTAAACACATTAACTCTTCTAATTCATGAACATGAGATATGTCTCAAATTATTTGTATCTTTTAAAATTTCTTTCATCACTATTTCATAATTTCAGTACATAAATCTTTCATTTCCTTTGTAAAATTTATTAAGTATTCTCTGTAGCTATTGTAGAATTCATTGTTTTCTTGATTTTTGATAATTGGTTATACAGTAGGGAAATGCTAATATATGATCCAGCAAGCCAGTTAGCAACAATGTTAATAAAAAATTACACCTCTTTGCATTTTGTAATACCTCTACAATTATCCTGACTTTGTTGTGTCATAAGAAAAATGTATTAATATTTGATTATAGTGAATAAAGATTTTGCATGTAGCTAAAAATGTAAGATAGAAACCAATATTTAATATAAATTTTAAGCATGCATGAAAAACACTTTTGAAGTATTGCAAATATTGTCTGGTAGAAAATTAAAAGATGGATGTTTAGAAATGCATTCATTATTAAAACTACAATTTCTTAATATATATCACACAGTGTATTTCCTATAACTTTTTCTTTTCTTATGAATCTTATGACAATTATTCATTTTCTCTTAAAATATTGACTATACTCATTCTTTCCTTATGTGTATTTATGTATAAATATTTCATTTCTATTGGATTTTAAAATTAGTCTTGCTCCTTACTCTTAGACATTGCATTTTAAAAGACTATGAGAAATAAACTTCAGTTCTTTATAAATTATTTAATATCAAATATTTCATATTTTAGTCCATAAAAATGGACTTTAGTCCATCATCATTTTTAGTCCATAAAAATGGACTAAAATACAGTAACATATATTTACATACACATACAGTCATACATGTGACAAATTGACTATATATGTGTTTACTATTTTGAAGTAATAAGCATTTCATTTGTATTTGTTACATAGTATTTTGATAGCAAACATTTATGATATATTAATTTGGACTACTTTAGATTGGTCTGAGGCAGATTTAATACTTTTTGCATCCTAATATATATATATATATATATATATTCAACCTCACAATATACCTCACAATATTCAACCTCACAAATACCAATGTATTTATTTGGTCTTATCCATTTAATTAATTAATTAATTTCTTTTTAAGATAGGGTCTCTTTGTATAATTCAGGCCACCTTTCACTTGCTGTGTAATCCAGGGTGACTTCAATCTCAATGGTGATTCTCCTGCATCAGCCTCATGAGTGGTGGTATGGTAAGCAATTACTACCACATCCAGACATTTTATTGATTTCAATATCAACTCCAAAAAACATAGCTGAGTGTGCCTGAGAATTGTTTATGTATTTTATGTATCTTCTACTTTATTTTCTTGATCCATAAGTCTGTTTTTTTCCTAGTACCATGCTGTTTTTATCATTGTAGCATTGTAGTATAACTTGAAGTTCACAATTGTGATGCCCACTGCTTGCACTTTTTGCCCAGAATTATTCTAGCTACTCTAAGTCTCTTCTGCTTCCATTATGAATTTTATGAATTCTTTCTGCAGTTCTATAAGGAATACTTTTGGGAATTTGATTGGGACTTCATTACATCTATATAAAAGCTGTAAGTATATGGCCACCCTATATTAGTTTTGGCTATTCAGGAACATTGAATATCTTTCAGTTTTCTGATATCCTGTTCAGTCTTCATTTTCAGAGTGTTATAGTTTTCACTGTAGACGTTCTTCATTTCCTTGGTTAAGTCAGTTTATAAATACTTGATTTCTCTTGGTACTATTGTGAAGAGTATTCTTTCCCTAAGTTTGCTCTCTGTGAGTTCATTACTGGTGTACAAGAGCCCTAGTGACTTTGGAGTATTGACATAGGGTTGTGCTGTGCAAGCATTAGGATGTTAGTTCTAGGAGTCTTTTGGTGAGGTTTTTGGTGACTTCTACATAGAGGATCACGTCACCAGCAAATAATGATAATTTATTTTCTTCCCAATCCATATTCCTTCTTTTTTTATCTTGTCCTCTTGTTCTAGCTGATGTTTCAAGAACTATATTGAACAGAAATGGTGATAATGGACATCTTTGTCTTGTTTCTGATATTAGAGAGAAAGATTTCAGTTTCTCCTCATTTAGTATGAATTTTTTTAATTTTAATATTAATTGAAAACAAATTATGATGAAGATAGTATTATTAAATTACTCATGGCATTTCCATATAAAATGTACATAAATTCAACAAAATTACTTGTGATTTTGAATTTCTCATTGAAAAAATATAATGGCTAACTGAAGAAAATTAATTGACTTAATTGAAAATTAATAGTCATCACATTTGCATTTTTGTAATTGATTTCCAATGTATGTAATGAAAACAAAATAGTGATAAGTGTAGGAAAATATAATAGGCTCTATATTATTATTTTGAAATGAGAATGAAATACAATAATTTTAAAACAATTTTTTTTTTGGTACCGGGGGTCGAATTTACGACCTTATGCTTGCAAGCATGCTTTTGGGCAGCTTGGTGAAACCCCCAATCCCTTAAAACATATTTTAATATAATGAATTAATCACATTTAAAATTTCACATTATACTACCTATACTTTAATAATAGAATATTCTCTTTGTAATTTTATCCCTTTCTGTTGAATTATGACTAAAAGTGCAAATTATATTTCCAAAATATCACATATTAAAGCATAAAGGTGGTCATTTCAAGTATTTATAATGACTCTATTGCAAAATAGAATGCAAAGTAATATATTAAAACAGCTACTAAATAACATGCATTCATATAATTAATTGACAATTAACCTTAGGGGAAAAAACAGCAAAACTTCTATTATGCATGCAAATTTGATATAATAAGAAATAAATAAAGTGGTGGGTATATGACTTGTTTCTACAGTTTTAAATTTTAAGACATTATTTGTGAACTAGTTGCCAAAACTGAAAATACTTTTAGCTAATTGCACACTACGTAAACATAAAGCTGTAGCTCATTGGATATTTTTTGAAACAATTAACATGAGCTAATTAAGAATACTTTTTAAATTATTTGGCAAATAATGGATAGTGACCTACAAGTTTCTCACTATTCTCTTACTTTGTTAGGCAAAATCAATTTGACTTACGTGTACAAAATGGTATAAATATTGGAAATATTTATAACCTATACTACATTTGATGCATTTATTTAATTTGACAGTATATTTATTTATAGAAATACAACTAGTGCTTTATATTTTGATAATAAAATATTTACAGTATTTTTTAAAGCTGACTTTAATCAAATTGAATCTTGTATTTATTTTTTATTCTGAAATTTTTGCTAACAGATTTCTTTTAGGGATCTCAACTTCTACTGTCAAAACAAAACTAAAAAGATATGTAGCCATATATTAACTAAGGTTTGTGGAAAGTGAATTTTCCAATATAAAGAATAATACACAGTCACTGGAATTTTTTAGTATGTGTGTTTTGAAATGATTGTATGGGCTTTTAAAATATTTTTGGTATAACATCAATTCAATAAAAAAATAGCAAGCTTTCATAGTAGCTTGTTACTTTTATACTGTTACTTTTTCTATAATGGATAAAAGTTATTATTAAAATGCATTACAAAAAAGAAAATCAGACAGCTTGATTATTAACAAACTTAGTCCCAAGAGATAAATTGTCATTATTTTAGAAAAAGATACATGTTTATGTTTTTTTTTTTCTCCACTACTTTTAATTTTCATTCTACAATTTTCAGGCACTTCAGGCTAAAACTTTTCAAAACATTTTAAGGAAAAATCCATCAGCTGTGCCATGTATAATTCTTTCTTTTATGCACATATCAAACAAGTTCATGCTTTTTATTAATGTTACTGTTAACTCCTCAGGATCAGTTTGCTCCATGAATTGCTTTAATGTTTGAGAGTTACAAATCTTGATCTAGTTTTTAAAATAATAACTCAGATATTTGTTGTCAAATGAAAATAAATACAAATTATTGAAAATCTTTGAGCTTCTAATCCTACCATCTGTATTTGCATTTTATCCTAAATCAAAGCTTTATATCTCTAAATAGAAAACACAATAAACACAGGGACCAAATTGCTGTGTAAAAACGGACTATTTAAATGTTAGGTACTGTGTGAATCACAGAGCGCACGACTTATCATTGAAATGAATCATATAAAAATACTGTATATTTGCAACTCTATGTATCCTGGGTATGTGAAAACAATTATTGTTTCTAAGAGAAATGGTAAAAGTTACAATGTATTTAAAAGTATGCAGTTCGGGAACTGGTTCTAGATTCTGCCTGAGTCATGAGTTTATATTCACAACCAGTGAAACCAGTACAAAAAACAAAACCAACTGAGTGTCGCTGTGTTTGCAACACCCTCAAACACTATAGGAAATATTGGAAAATGATAACGTTATGTTCATCATAAGTACCACCAAAGTGTGAGAGAAAAGTCTCTCACTCACTAACTGCACTGATTTCACATCCAAACCTCATTAAAATAAATGGAAAAAATCTTATTTATGCTTGTGACATTCAAGAATTGTAAAAGCTCAAAGTCAATGGATTCTTCTTGAAGAATATGCAGTTGAGACTGACCTAAAAATATAGGTAGAAATTAAATGACAGAAGGATAAAATGATTTAAATGAACTAAACTTGTAGTCATAGTTTACTCAGTGAAGCACTCAAAATACTTGATAATGTGAATTTTATTCTCTCCTATACACATGTGATATTGAAAATAGAAGTTTTAACATTCTTGTGTACCATAATGATGTGTTTCCTTATCTTTATTTATTCATGACTATGATATATCGAGGGGCAGAGGATAAGATCTTTTATACTTCTCTATATATTTATTAGTGCATACTCTTGGACATTTAAAAATATTTATTAGTGCAAATCTGAGGTATATCTATCTATACATGTCTCTCTCTCTTTCTCTCTCTCTCTCTCTCTCTCTCTCTATATATATATATATATATATATATCTGCAAATCTGCAATATATATATATCTGGCAAAATATATATATATATATATATATATATATATATATATATATATATATATATATATTCTTAAATTAGTAAATTTTTAAACTTACTAATTTTTAAAATTGAGAATGTATTTAATTTTGGTGCAGTGTATCCTGTAAGAGTTGTACAAATATTTAAAAAGTAGAGGTGATCATTTATAAAAAAATTCATGAAATAACTGAATCTAAGATACTTTTACAGAACAGTCTGTTCAAAGTGAAAATGAAGGCAAGTATGGACAAAAAGAAAATGAAAAACTGAACCTAGAATAAGACATAAATTGCTCTGAATATATTTGCCATAAAATACAGGAGATGAAAGTCTTTCTGAAAAAAACATTTTATACCAGAAAACCTTAGCAAATAAGAGTAAAACTGTAAAAGCTACATAATAAAGGGCCTCAAAGGAAGACATACTAATTACTTTCTTAAAGAAGTACTTCATGCTGCATGCCAAATGCGACAGGTAGTTCTAATAAAGTATCTAAAGTGGATAAAAGAAATTTAAATCTGTAAAATGAATCTGACAGTTTAGGCTTGAACTGGGATGTGTCTCCAGTAAGGAACTAACAAAGAAGATGGAAGGTAAATGGATCGTGCTTATGGACACTGTTAAAGAAATAAAAATTAAAATTTTACTACTATCACCATTTAGAAGAATTGGGAAATCTTGGGTATATCATTGCGCTAGTGAAGGTGATATAAGTAGTCAAGGAAAACATAGATTTTGAGTATATGTTCATAGCATGTTTTCTTTACCAATTAATGTACCACAAGGGCATAGAGGAGTTCACACACTTCCAATGATTATTCTCATCAGTTGAATGCTCCCAATGAAAACCTTGTGTATTTCTATCATCTTGGTGAGGTACCATTGCTAAGCACCAAGAATCCAGCTTTTCATTCATATCCACTTACACCTCCTCCGGCTCCTGGTGTGCAATCACTGTCCTGGCTGTCACATTACATCCTGATTTAACTACAACTGAATATACAGAGATGACATACAATGTTATTTTGTGTTTTGCTTATTTCAATTAATATTACGTTAAGCATATTTCAGTTATTCCACTTTACCTTTCATTATCATTTATTATATGCATACACAGCAGTTTATATTTCTACAGGTTATTCCTGATCTTTATTATTATTATTATTATTATTATTATTTTTGAGACAGGTCTCACTCTGCAGTCCAGGCTGGCCTTTGGCTCACTTTGTAGCCCAGTCTGCTCTCCAACTTATCCTTCTACCTCAGTCTCCTGAGTGCTGGGATTACAGGAGTGTACTACCGTGCCCAGCGTATCGTTATCTTTAGTATCCCTTTAAACATTTTATACAAAGTGTTTTTATTACTGCTGCTGCCCAGTTCTTTTGGTGGAGTTTTGTACCCACTTCCGATGTTGCTCGGTAATTTACATGGCAGACCTGTTTAATTTAATACCAGGAAGGAAAGATGGTGGACCAGGAGGCAGCAGGATACAGAGCCTCTCTGAGAGAGACAGCTCAGATGCCAGAATAGAACATACTGGAGAGATCCAGACAGAGGGAGATGGATTCTCTCAACCCAGGAAGATACTGAAGGGAAATTATCTGCTCAAATATGAAGTCCTGGGGCTACCATTAAAGAAGCTAAGATCGGTGAGCATGGCGCTCTCACTGAGCTGCCTGAATTCATGCCCCAGATTGGCCTGAGCACCTGAACCCAAACCTGCACCGATTCAACTGGCTTGAGGGGCTCCCTGTGTGGAGCTGAGCCACCCTGCATGCAACTCACCCAGAGGTGCCATGGACTCTTGGCTGTGCACAGCACACACTGGCGCAGTGAAGGCCTGTGAAGGTTGACTGGCCCAGAGGGGTGGGCCAGCATACACTGCCCCTGCCTGACCATGGACTGCAGAGGGCAGAAACCCCTATCCTACAGGCTCCAGAAGAACCATAACCTACAAGGAAAGGGCCTGGGAACTACACTGTACACTTGAATGGAATGAACCAAAAAAATTATAAGAGAAAGAAGAAAAAGCCCCCAACACCCAAACCTGAGAATACTGACCCATGAGAGGTAAATACAAAAGGGATTGAGGGCAGCAAACATACAACATCAAACACAGTGTCAGTGGACATAAAGAGATACCTGTGGGATCTCGTAAAGGAGCTCAAAACTGAAATATTAATTCAAGTAAAGCAAGATATAAGTAGATTAATAATAGAAATGCTAAGCACTTCTAAAGAAGACACAGATGGAAGAATGGAAGAACACAAAAGAAAGAGAGAAATGTTCAATGAGGAACATAAAGAAAACCTAGAATACATGTAGCATACTCAAAGAGATTACCAGGAAACTAAAAACTCCATTGAAAGTGAGCAAAACTTCTTGAAAGAAACTAAGGATAAACTATGAAAATTTGAAGATAGGTTTGCAATGTGTGATTGTGAAAGGAAAGATTCTTAAAAATAACAAGGGAGCAGGCAGTAACAATACAAAGGCTAGAAGATGACAAGAGGATCTATAACTTAAGAATAAAACACATGAATGAAGAATCAGGAGTCAAAATAGAAGAACTGCAAAGGCTATTCACAGAAATTATAAAGGAAAACTTCCCAGGCTTAGAAAAAGGAAATGATATGCAGATATATGAAGCATACAGAACTCCAGCCTCCTACAACCTAAACAGAGCTACACACAGACACATAATAATCAAGATACCAAAAATTCAGTATAAGAACAGAATATTAAAAGCCATCAGAGAAAAGAAACAGATCACCTATAGAAGAAAACCCATCAAAATCAGGCAGATTTCTTGACACAGACCATCAAATCAAGAAGAGCTTAGAGCAAAGTAATTCAAGCCCTGAAAGAAAATAATCTCCAGCCCAGACTGATGGACCCTGAAAAACTGTCTCTATAAATTAATGGAGAAACAAGACGCTTCCATGACAAACAGGAACTGGGGGAATTTGTGACCACCAATCCAACCCTACAAAAAATACTGAAGGACATTCTCCAGAGAGAGAAAAAGAATACTATGCAGATTTCAGGAACAGTGATAGAGAAGCCTCAATGAACCAGGCAGAAATGAGGCACAGAAGGTTGGTTGTAATCTGTAACATAGATGGCCTTGATATACTAAAAAAAAGAAATACAGGTAGAGTAGATCAGGAGATAGGGTCCATTGAGATGTTCTGTATTGGAAACATAACCTGAAAGAGAGTTTATGGACAGAAAGTCATATATGAGGAAACAATGCTCTATGTGACAGGGAATCAGGGAGAAATAGGGGAAACTCAACCAGCACCTGCAGCTAAGTTGAAAAGACATGATACTTTTGTGCAGTAGAGAGTTATTCAGCAATAAGGAAGGAAAACCTTGAGGCTTTTATAGGTAAAGGAATACAACTTGAGATCAAGCCCAGGAGTCAGAAGGTTCAGAACCGGTTAGGATAAATAGTAGGTTTCTCCTCCCAATCTAAAAACTGAGGGAGTTAGTGGGACCCAAAATGTGCAGTGCACCCTGTGGGAGTGAAAGGGGAGGAATTGCCTAAAAAAGGAAGACAGAGGGTATTGTTAATAAGTTAACAAGGTTTAAAATCTACATTATTGGGGCCGGGGATTTAGCTCAGTGGCTTAAGTGCCTGCCTGGCAAGCGCGAGGTCATGAGTTTGATCCCCGGCACCAAAAAAAAAAAAAAAAAAAATCTACATTATTCTCACAACTCTTTTTAGATGGATTATATTCTATTCCAGTTTGTCTACTTACACTAGATTTAAGGGCATAGACAGCTATCTCCAAAATAGCAGGATATATTATGGTAATCATCCTTAATTTCCTATTTCTGAAGCCCTGTATAACTTACACTGTCTTATTATGACTGATCTTATTTGAATCTGATTTGTTAGATTGCTGCTTTATATTAACTGATCTTATTCAAGTCTGTTAGGATTGATGGTATCACGTCTGAGAGTATAGGCAACTATCCTGAAGATGACAAGATTCACTAGGAAGGCAGCTATGCTCACCACTATACCACCAACGCCGCACAAGATTCACTAGGATACCTACTCTGGTTTGATTATTACCTGCTTTTGAAGTCTTATAATGTCTCCAATGTTTTGTTTTTATTAATGTTGTTATATACTGCTGAGACATCATAGTAACTATTGTAGATCACCTTGTATTGCGGTTTTATATGACTTTTTTGTTTCATGTTTCTCTAGGAATTTGTTTTGTTTTGTCTTGCTTTGTTTTGTTTTTCCCTCTAATAAAGAAAGGATAGATATACATGTAGAGACTCATGCATGTGTAGAACTTATAAATAGTTTATGAGAACCAATTATATAATGCATGATGAAATGAACAACCATTTTGAAGGAAAAGAAACACTACAGTACCCAGTGCTGATTCCGTAATGTCATGATGTGAAATCCAGCAATACTGTCATTCTTTGTTCAGAGTGATTTTAGCCTGTTTTTTTTTGTTTGTTTGTTTAAGTTCAACCTAGATGAAAGTATGGACGGCTGTTTTGAAGAGAATGAGAGACACTATGACAGCCATTCTTGGCTTCCCTATTGTCTGGTCTTGAAGACCTGAAATGCCTTCCTCTTCATGTTCAGATCAGCTCCATACTATGCTGTTTCATGTGAATTCTCTGTATGTGAAGACATGGACAACTATTTGGAAGAAAACAAGAATCTATATGATAGATAGTGAAGATCTCTGATTGTCTTGCTTTGAAATTTATGTATCTTACACTGCTTTCTTTTGTTCCATTTTGTTCTGTTTTGTTGCATTTAATTTTACCCATTTTAAAATAAAAAGTAAAAACAATTAATACCAATGTTAGTTTTGCAATTTTTTGGGGGAAACTTTCTATTAAACATGTTCATGATTCATGATGAGCATGTTCATTGTGGGACGTGGTTGCCTGCAAGTGTCTCATTTTAACCCTTTTCTAATATATCTTCTCCTCCTCTTCCTGTTCCACTCATTCCATTGCTACTTTGCCTTACCATCTCCACATAACCTGCGTCCCTGTAACTTATCATCTGTCATTTTTATTAGTCTATATTTGCAGTGCATGATGTTCACAATCTCGGTGTAGAGCTTGTACATGTGCAGAACACAAACCAACTCCCTTTTCATTCCCTTTCCTCTATCCTTCCTTCCCCTCCATCTCTTGATCCTTTTCCTATTTGAGAAAGATCACCCTTCTTCATCTTATATTTTATTTTGACTTTATTTATGACCTATTTTTCCTATACTGGAGAAACTATGTGATAGTTACGCTTGGGTGTCTGTCTGATACAATATATGTTTTTATCAGTTTTGTGTGAGAATTTGACTTTGCTTTTCAAATAATTTTAACTTCCTGTTTTTTCCCATAAAGTTACACCATCAAGTTTTCTGAGGGTTGTGGGAGCTAAGTTTAAAGGTAAAGCTTAATATCTAAAGTTAGTAGCTCAAATAGCTTACCAAATGTTGTTCAGATCTAACAATATAAAAAACTAATTTTATGCATTAAAGAACTCAATAGGCATTTTAAATTGTAAGACATTATGATTGAAAAATATCCAAACACACAGTAAAATGTTCTTTCTACCACTGAGCTTTTCAAAGCATTAAAAAGCAGCTGTCCAGCACTTCCAAGCATTAAAGCAGGTTGTAAAGCGCTTTGGACAGCCACTGCAAGCACTCATACATGAAATTCGGGGAGGCTTTTGTGGGCTGGGTATAGTAGATAATTAATTTGGGAAAATTCCAGGGGTTAAGACCAGATGATCTGTCCCACTTGTGCTGGACTTGCTATTGCTGATAAATGGTTGAGAAGTTTTTATTTGTTGACATTGTCAAAAACTTATATGTGTTCTGCCTGTTCAAGAGGAAAATTAGAAAAAACAGTACTGCATGTGGAGTTAAATATCACACCACAAAGCTTGGTTAACATGCTGTAATGTGGATCCTCCTGAGTGACAATTGTTCCACAAAAAAAGAGAAAATTTCTAGCCAGAGAAATAGATATTTGTTATCGCAGAGATATAACGAGCCTGGTGGTGGCAGGTAAATAATGTGGATGCATCATGGTTTTGAATAGTAGGACTTAATCTAAAAACTGTGTGGGTGGAGACTCCTAAGGCTTTAACATACAAGTCAATGACTTTTCTTACTTAGGGGGAAAGAAAAGCACTAACTTCGACATACTAATGGTTTAAAATCTGCAGTGGTGAGATACTAAATAAAATACTGCTAAACTTCTATGGACAATAATGTGTGTCTGTAAAAATATAAACATTCCAGTATATCACTACGTGTGTATAGGACAGCTATAATAAAACCTAGCTGACATAGATAGGTATGATAGACTTGTAATTTTCTCATAATAATTTTATTGGAAAGATACTGCATGTTCTAATGTCACATC
>PVJX010036129.1:0-18058 GCA_004027295.1 Dolichotis patagonum
CTCTTGTTTTCTTCCAAATGGTTGTCCATATCTTTGCATATGGGAGCTCATACTAAATACCATAACCAATTTTTTTACAAGATGTGTAGTTAACTGGCTCCCACTTGCTAATGGGGGGGGACATGGGACAGGATGACATGAGATGTCTGATTCTCAGCCTGCCCACCAGCAGGATCACAGCCGTCCCCCAGAGAGGGGAGGAGCTCCTTGTTCTCCCGGTACCCCGAGTCAACCACACGGTGCAGGTCCTGATGCACCAGGGTCTCTCTCCTTCAGGCCGCCGAAAGTCTGCCACACTCTCAGCTGCCCTTAGAGTGGAGTGGAGCTCCTTGTTCTCCTGGCACCCCGAGTCAACCATGCAGTGCAGGTCCCGAGGCGCCAGGGTCTCTACCCTTCAGGCCCCCTAAAGTCCACCATACTCACCTGCTATTTCTTTCTGATGAATTGATCATTACATTTCCAAATTTCTGAAATGGCCATCAGACCACAGAAAGAATTCTCTTTAGGTTCCTGTTTGAAACCAGCAGCTACAGCGATCTGCTGGCCTTGCTTCAGGGCCAGTGTCATACTTCTTTACTATTCAAAGTAGCCGAGTTTGGATACAGATTATATATCACATGCTCAATAAATACTTCTTGTATGATGCAATTTAGCATAATTTCAATGATTTAGAGGCTAAGTAATCAGTACAATTTTGCTAAATCAAAGTATACTTTTAGATACATTGGTCATACTAAATTATAATACCTATTTTCTCTTTTTTCATATTGATGTCTTCTATTTTATACTTTATATATTGAATTTCTCTTACAAGATAAACCATGTGATATTTAAGCTTACTTCACTTAACATTATGGTCTCAAGGTACACCTATTTCCCCACAAATGGCTTAAGTTTATCCTTCTTTATGACACATGAGTACTGAATTATGTAAAAATACCATATTTTCTGTATCTCTTCATTTTTTGATGGACATGTATGCTACTTCACAGATTTAGCTATTATAAATAGTGCTGCTATGAACATGCCATAAAGCATCTACCAATGTATTGTGGTGTGTTTAGTGCTTTCAGATAAATATCTTGAAGGGGAATAGCTGGGTCGAATGGAATTTCTAGTTTTTGTTTTTTGAGAAATCTCCATACTGATTTCCATAGTAGTTGTACAGTTTACACTCCCACCAACTTTGAAAAAGTGTCATTGTCCCCTCTCAATCATCTCCTGCATTTGCTGTTGTTTGATTTCTTGAAGACAGCCATCCTTTCCAGAGTGAGGTGGAATGTTAGTGTTCTTTTAATTTGCACTTTCTGCATGGCCAATGATGTTGAACATTTTTTTTCATGCATTTATTGGCCATTTGTACATCTTCATCTGAGAAGTGTCTGTCATTTCAGAAGCCCATTTTTAGAAACTGGGTCTTTAAATTTGGGAATTGCAATTTTTTTAATTCATTATATTTTCTAGGTATTCTATGTCAGAGGAGTGATTGGCAAAATATTTTTGCCATTCTGTAGGTCATCTATTCATTCTGTTGGTGGTTTCCTTTGCTCTGTAGGAGCTTTTTAATTTGATGTTGATTAATAGTATTACTTCTTGTGCAACTGAGATGCTATGCAGAAAGTCTTTGCCAACAATTGTGTCTTCCAGTATATTTTGTCTTCCAGCATATTTTTTGTTTTAATATTTAGATATTTGATCCATTTTTATTTTAGTTCAGTACATGGTGAGAGAAATAGGCCTACATTTAGTCTTTGACCTGTAGGTAGGCAATTGTCCCAGGACCATTTTTAAGGAGGCTCTTTTATCTACAGAAAATATTTGGCCCCTTTGTCAAAGATAAGGTAACTGAATGTGCCTGGAGTTTTTTCTGAAGTCTCAATTCTTTTCCATTGATTCACAAGTCTGTTTTTCTCTCTGTTTTGCCAATGCCATGCTGTTTGTACCATTGTAGCTTTGTAGTATAACTTAAGTCTGAGCGATTGATGCCCCCTGCCTTGTCCTTGTCACCCCAGATTTCTTTTGCTATTCTATGTCTCTTCTGGTTCCATAGGAATTTTAGGATTGATTTCTCTAGTTCTGTGAAGAATGCTGTTGGTGTTTTGATTGGTATTGCATGAAGTCTGTATAACAGTTTTGGAAGTATGGCCATTTTCATCATATTGGTTTTGCCTATCCAGGAACAAGGAATATCTTTCCATATTCTGATGTCTTCTTTGATCTCCTTTTTTAGAACATAATAGTTTTTGTTGGCAAGATCTTTCAGTTCCTTGGTTAGGTTAATTCCTAAGTCTTTCATTTTTCTTCATGTTATTGAGAAAGCTATCATTTCCCCAGTTTTTCTCTCAGTGACTTTTTTATTGGTGTACAGGAATGCTACTGATTTTTGAGTAGTGACTTTGTACCCTGCTATGCTATAACTGTATTTGGTTATTAATTTCAGGAATGTTTTGGGGTCTTCTATTTATAGGATCACATCATCTGCAAATAATGATAATTTAATTTCTTTCTTCTATCCTTACCACTTGTATTTTTTTTTCTCATGTCTAAATACTCTGGCCAATAGTTCCAGAACTAGATTGAATAGGAGTAACAATAGTGAACATCCTGGTCTTGTTCCTTATTTTGGAGGGAGACTGTTCAGCCTTTCTCTATTTAATATGACATTGGTTGTAAGTTTTTCATAGATGGCTTTTTACCAGATCGTGATAAAGGCCTCCTATTCCAGTTTTCTTCAGTGTTTTATCATAAATGGATTTGCATTTTATCAAATGCTTTTTCTGTGTCTGTTGAGATGATCATGTGATTTTTATCCTTGCTTCTATTTATGTGGTATACTACATTTATTGTTTTCTGTGTGTTGAACCATCCCTACATCCCTGGAATGAATCCTAGTGGTTCATGATGTATGATCTTTTTGATGATTTGCTGCATTCTGTTTGCCAGTATCTTACTGAGGATTTCTGCATCTGTGTTCATTAAAGATATTGGCTTAAAGTTCTCTTTTGAGGTTGAGTCCTTTTCTGATTTTTTAAAAGTTTTTTTTTAAATTTTAAAGATAGTAAAATCCAATAAAACAAAACAGAACAAAGCCAAATCAAAACAATGCAGCAAAATTGGTGCAGAACATCAAAGCAGGATACTAGGAAAACAACAATAGCTACCGTAGTATATCTTGTTATCTTCACTATAGTTGTCCATTCCATCAGGTGTAGCAAAATCAAACCAAAACAAACAAACAAAAAAGAGAATAAAACCAATCAAAACAGAATATTGAATAAAGCAAAAGCAATCAGGACAAAGCAAAACAGTGAGAACAATATTAGATTTCAAAGACAAGATAGAAGGAAACCCCCCCCATATTTGTTATGTTGCATACTGTCATCCTCCCAAGAGATGCTCAGACTGCTGGCCCCCAGGCCTGCAAAATCAACCAGACAATACAAGTATTTAGTTGCTGTATGTACCTTAGTTCCTATCAGCTCAGCCTATCCTCCAAAACATGGGGTTGCTTAGGGCAGAAGAGGTTATGGGGGGTGGTTTGATTCTCAGCCCTCTCACAGGTAGGCTCATGGGAGGCACTGACTTTTCTATTCCTGGAAGCCGCATGCCTTGCAGGCTTACCAGAAAGGCTGACTGCTTGGCTTCTTGTTGGATCCTCCCAGTCTCAGCATGGTGGATTCTCCCCTTTTCTGATTTTGGAATCAGGTAATGTTTGCTTCCAGGAATGACTTTGAGAGTACTGCTTCCCTCTCCATTTCCTTAAAGAGTTTGAGGAGTGCTGGTGTTAGATTTTCTCTAAACTTCTTACAGAATTCAGTAGTGAATTTGTCAAAACCTGGGCTTTTCTTAGTTGGTAGTTTTTTTTTTAAATTGCTTCCTCAATTTCTTTGACTAATATTGGATTATTCAAGATATTTATATCTTCTTAGTTCAGCTTTGGTAGTTCCTATGTATCTAGGAATCTATACATTTCTGCTGCATTTTTCATTTTATTAGATTACAGGTTCTCTAAATAGCTGCTCATTATCTTCTCAAATTCTGCAGAATCCTCTGTGAGTTCACCTTTTTCATTTCTAATTGAATGGATTTATGTCTTTATTTTGGTAAGATTAGCTAAGGGCTTATCTATTTTGTTTATTCTATGAAAGAATCAACTCTTCAATTCATTGATTCTTTGTAATTTTTAGTCTCAATTTAGTTAATTTCTGCTCTTTGTAATTTCCTTCTTGGTATGAGCTTTTAATTTGGATTGTTCTTATTTTTCTAGTGCCTTGCGGTGCATCATTACGTTATTTATTTAAATTTGCTTTGTTTTTCTGATGTGAAAATTCACTGCTAATAATCTTCCCTCTCAGGACTGCTTTTGTTATGTCTCATAGGTTTTGATACGTTGTACTGGCATTATCATTTTATTGTAGGAACTGTCTGATTTCTTGTTTAATTTAATCTGTCACCCATTGATCGATTATTCCAGAGGTTATTGTTTAATTTTCATGTTCTTGTTTAGTTTATGTGATTTATTTTGCCATTGATTTCTACTTTCATTGCCATATTATCTGATAGTGTGGATGGGATAATTTTGATTCTTTTGCATTTACTTAAGAATGTTTTATGGGCTACTATATGGTCTATTTTGGAGAAAATTCCATGTGCTTCTGAGAAGAATGTGTTTTCTGTTGTTGTTGAATGGGACATTCTATAGATATCTAGAAAGTCCCCATATTTGAAGGTTTGATTCAACTCTGATATTTCTTTGTTGATATTTTTGTCTAGCTGATCTGTGGATTTGTGACACAGTTTTGTCTAGTTTATATGTGCATTTGTGGTACAGTGTTGTTTTATGAAGTTAGGTGTGCTGCCATTTGATGCATGTATGTTTATAATTGTTATTTCTTCCTGTTGAATTTTTCCATTAACAAATAGGTAGTGATATTTTTCTCTTCTGATCAGTTTTAGCTTGAAATTCACTTTGTCTGGAATGAGGATAGCTACTTCTTCTTTCAAGGTTCCTATTGTGTGGAATATTATTTTCCATCCTTTAAGTTTTAATCTGTGAATTTCTTTTTGAATTAAATGTGTGTCTTGCATATTGCATTTCATCTAGTTTTGTTTCTTCATCTGTTCTGCCAATGTGTGTCTTTTGATTGAGGTACTGAGACTGTTCACATTGAGAATTATTACTGACAGGTAATTACTTAGTCTTGTTATTGCATTACTTTCTATTGCTGATTTCCTTATTTTTCTCCCTTTTGCTTAACTGTTCATCCCACCAGATGTATTCATTCCTTTTGACTTACTGGCATTGTTGGCCTCATTGTTTCTTTCTGGGATATTCTTGAGAATTTTTTATAATGCTGGTTTTGGGGTTATGAATTTCTTGAAGTGCTCCTTGTCTCGGAAATATGGAAATATGCCTTGGAAAATTTTGAAGGGAAGTTTTACAGGATATGTAAATGGGGGTTGAAAGTTTCTTTTAGGACTTGAAATCTTTCCATCCAAGCCCTCCTGGCCTTGGGTTTGTGTTGAGAATTTTTTTGTAATTCTAATTGGCTTATCTTTATGTGATTTATTGCCCTTCTCTGACAGTTTTTAACATTTTATCCTCATGATGAATTTCTGGTACTTTCAGTATAGTGTGGCACGGAGAGATTTTCTTCTGATAATGTCTATTTGGTGTTTAACATGCTTCATTCTTCTGTGTGTTTTTTCATTCCCTATATTTGGGAAATTTTCTGCATTATTTCTTTGAGTAGGTTTTTTTTTTTTTTAATGTTATTTGTATTGTCTTCTCCATTAACAGGTCAGAAAATTGTTTCTTGAAGCTGTCTCCCTTTCTTCGGTTCTGTGCAACTCTCTAATTACTGATCAACCTTCCAAGGTATTCACACACTCTGTGTAGTAAAATCAAAGGTTTCTGATCATCAGAGCAGAATGTACTGCTAGTGTGCTTTAGTGTATTTCCAGTGGAGTGAGTGTATGCAGTTTGTGAGTGTGTTTTATTTAGGTCAGTCTCTCTAAGCCCAACTCTAGGATACTGACAGTGCTGAGGCTGTTCTAACAGTGGTCAGTTTACAAAGCTGGTATCACTTTCTGAGACCTTTTAGAATAGTGTTAAATGTGGACAACTCAGTCTTATAAAATGTCCTTCTTCCCACTTTCCAATAATCATTCTTTTTGGAGTTGCTTGGAATTCTAGAAGTTTTCTAGTGGTGTTATAAACCTAATAAATGTAACATGATTCAAACTTAAAAGTAAAGTAAAAAAAAGTTAGTCATTCTTGCTACATAATATAGCTTGCCAAGGTAGAAGTATTTATATTCTGATATTGTTCTCTCTTTGTTTTTTTGGTTGGCAGAACTTTTCCACTTATTTTCCTTGGTCAGTGAACCATACCGACTGTAGCCCAGTCATCCAAGCCTGAATCCCCGGCATAGCCTTCTTAGCTCTTCTTTGCCAGCCTTGCCTAGCTGATTGCCAAAGTCCTCATCATTTTTAGCTTGAACTATCCTCATAGTCTCCAACCTGTTGGTTAACATTCTAAATCTGTCCTTGAGTTTGTTCCTCAGTAGTTGTACTTTAAAAGTATCTTCTGAAAACATAACACTAAAGTTGTTAATTTTTTTTTTTTTTACCTGAAACCACTAGGTGACTTTGTTTTCTTTAGGATGTAAAGCTCATAAAACGCTGTGCACAGACCCTCTCCTCTCAACACACACCTCTTCCCCTCACCACACATCTGTGGCCATGTTGACCAGGCTTACCTGATGCTTCACTTTCTGGATGTTGGCATTGTTAGACATGAGCTCCTCACATGCTTAACTTGCCCTTTCACAGGACCGGACACCTTTGTATAGCCTCTCCATTTTGACTTCCATGACATCATTCTCTTTGGATTGGTCTCTACCACTTTGGTATGTCTTTCAGTATTTTTGCTGAACACTCCTTCTCTACTTAGCCTTTGCATGTTGGGCTTTCTTGGGATTTAATTTTAGGTTCTGTTTTCTCTCTTAAATGTAAATTTAGCTCTACTCTACAGAGCAGGTTTTTGCTATAAGGACTTTTTATAGTTAGCAAGAAAGTTCGATAAATATCATACACAGTATTTTTTGTCATAGCTGTTTAATCACCAAAGTATATTTATCTACAGTTTCGACTAGTGAGAAGGAATATAATATGCTAAAAGCACTCTAAGCTGGCCCCATGTGCACTTTCTACATTTGAGGGAGTCATGTTCCCCAGTGTTCTGCTCTCATTTTGTAGTTGTATAAAATGATTAGATTTTATTAACTCCCTCAAAGGGTGATCTTTACAATTCATCAAATATATTAGCCCTGTCTGATTCTTTACTAAATCAGATGGAATGAATTGGTAGAAATTAGGGCATTTTGATTCTTTGTTTAGAAGATAAACTCTTCTTTGAAATAAATTGGAATTGGTAGATGCAGTGTTCATTATAGATGAAATCCCTGCTGGGAATTATTCTCAATCAACTAAGGCCAGAAATATTTTCAAAGGGGAGAATTATTGAGTAACCAGATGTTGCCTTAAACTTTTCAGTGATGAAAGACGTACTAGGTGCTCACTGGAATTGTTCCACCTGAATAGCTGGCTCTTCTTGCTGTTTCTTGACATTCCATTTACAATACTCAGAAGGTATAATCATTGATAGTTCTAAAGGCGGGAGTCTGTTGGGAATGTTGTCAGTCTTAAAGAAGTGATATATGAAGAAATAATAACAACCTTTCCAGAACTGAATCAAAACTATCATAAAGAAGAAACTCTAACATAATTTTTTAAGTGAGATTGATATGTAATAGGTTTTCACATTAATTGAACATAGTCAAGATATTTTCATTTGTAGCTTGTCTCTAATCTGTGTGTAGAACAGAAGAAATTAGGAACTGTCCCTTTAATAAAACGCTGTTTACCTACCCTCTTTTAGTAGGAGTGGCTTAAGAACCTGTAGAGTGAGGTATGACTTCCAGTTCTTCATTCTGACCTGCTGCTTGGAAAGGGTGCTGATATTACAAACCAGGAAGTGACAAATACTGTACTTTAAACTGGGACCTGTCTTTTACAAAGAAAAGCATTTTACCACAAAATTAGGAAATCAAAGCAGTGATATCGCATAGTTGTCATTAAATATTTGAAGCTCTGCTGTGGATAAAGACTTTGCAGCATAGCGTATAAAGCTTTCTGGGCTAGAAATTGATCTGCTGACTTTTGCGCCTTATCTGATTACCACTTGGTTCATCTTTTATTGTTGTTAAACTACTGTGTAGGTTGAAGTGGGGAGACTCTACTTGGTTTGCAGGTAGGTGGTCAGTTTTTATTTAAAATTTATGTTGGTTTTTTTTTAAGGTTACTTAAGTAGATTGATTCTGCTGCTGATTACTGAAAATTAAGAATATCAGACTGAGCATATTTTAATGTTTGAACGTTCAGCGTGGTTGTAAATAACCACATTTTTATGGCAATTTTGTAGAAAAAAATCATTTTTAACAAATTAGCAAGTCTGCAATGTAGTGAATTAAATGAGTTCTGTTTCCCCTTAACCTGTCACATCTGTCTACTTACCTACTTACCCCATTAGTTAATCAAAGAGTGTATGAAATTATCCTATTAAATTCATAATAGTTATTAAAATTTTTAAAATATGTAGTTAGTTAAATAAAATTTTGTTTTTGTTGTTAGCATTTTACTTATAAGTTTCATTTCTTTCACTGTTAGTAAACGATGAATATTCATCATTGGCTTATTTGTTTGCTTTAACCTATCTTTGGAAATGTTTGTTATTTCAAAAAAATGTATATGAAAGGTTAATCTCATACAAATATATTGACATATCTGCTTGCTTTTCTTTATGAAACTAAGTTTCTTTTATGATCCTAAAAATAGTTCAAACATAACTTTTTCTAGCATTAACAATAGTTTTTATTCTTCTCTGGAAATTGTGCGTCAGAGATGTTGTCCACCATAAAAGTGGCTGTTTAAATAGTAAATAGTAAAAACATTACTGTTTCAGACATACATTAGTCCTAATGAGAGTTGTTCAGATATCCACTTTAGCTTAGTGTAACTCAGCTCAAAATAAATAGGTTTGTTGTTTTAATTGGCTTAAATAACTTGCCTGTAGGTAACTATTTGGATATTTTTGATGTGAATTTTCATCAACTGCTCTTATAATATCCTTGTAATGTATGCATGGCAAATTGGCAACTAGTGGTTTAAAGTACAGAAATTTTGTTCTGAATCTCTTTGAGGTTCTATGAAAGGCAATGAGACTAATCAGGTATAATATGACAAACAGATATCATAGCTGCTGGACAGAAAAGCAAAGGAAAGAGAAAAGGAAATGGTATTTATTGTAGGGAATGTTGTGGAGGAATTAATGGCGTATATAAATTTTGGTTCCAGTAAGTTTGTGTTTATCTCAATAATTTCCCAATTTTAAAGTTTTTGCTCCAGTTAGGCTGATAAACTATTATCTGATTTTAAGGCAAATGCTATTAAATTCATGTGTATTTTAATGTTGATTTCTTCCTCCTCATCTTTTGTCATAGCTCCTTGACTTCCCATCTTTCCTTTGGCTTACTAAAAAGCCTTCTCTGATCACCCTAATCCCCAGCGATGTTTTGTTCTTTGGACCTTCATTTGTTTTAATTCTACTAGCACTTCAGTACATAAGCAGGTCTTGCTATATTTAACTGTATTTAAGAATGTTCCCTGCCTCTTCATTTGTATTAGAAGTCGTTTGAGGGTCACCAGCTTAATTTCTACATCATTTTTACACCCCTTAGCATATAGTGCAGCCATACACATTTGTAGGTGATCAGTAAATAGCTGTAATATGACTGAAAGAAATAATCTTGTTGACAAATGCTTCCAAGGAAATGCTGCTTTCCTCTAACTTGTTTAATTGTATATGTAACAATAATCCTAAAATCCAGATTGTTAGTTACAATATTTTTATTGTTTTTGGTTTGCTATGTAATGCTTGAGTTTGTTATATTTGATTTAAACACTGATTGATACTCTACCTGTAACATAAGCTGGACATCAAAAAAAAATCAAAGGATATATTCTAACATCTAACCTGTTGCATTTGATATTTCAGGAAAATGTAATTTAAAGTGTACTGGTATATAAAGTTCTAGAAACTGTTGAAATATTCAGTATGTTATGGATAATATTTAGGACTTTGAGCAGTCATAAGCTGGTTGGATTTCAGACCAATACTTGCCAGAAACTATGCATTTATAATTATTTTACTAAAAAAAGTTAAACATTTTGACTTCCCATTTACAGCAATTATTTTATTATATTCTTAAAAATCATCATTTGAGGACAACTATTGTGAAGATAACAAGATATATTAATGGTAGCTATTGTTGTTTTCCTAGTATCCTGCTTTGAAGTTCTGTACCAATTTTGCTGCATTGTTTTGATTGGCTTTGTTCTGTTTTGTTTTGTTAGATTTTGCTATCTTTAAAATAAAAATTTTAAAAATCATCATTTGATTGGTTAGGTGGTGCTGCATTTGTAGTCTTAGCTACTCTGGAAGCCGAGGCAGGAGAATCATTGAACCTGGGGCTCAAGACCAGGCTGGGCAATAAAGCGAGACCCTATTTTAAAGCATTTTATCTATTTCTTGTATCAATTCTGTCAAATGCTTTACCAACTCACTCTTACAGAAAATGGCAGTATAAAAAGATTAAAAAACTACATAAACCAGATTTTCAGTAGCTGTGTCACAGATCACTTTGGTGCCAGTGTTTGTGTTTTGAATCACTGTTATAATCTTCCCTCCCCATCTCTCTCTCTCTTTTTTTTTTTTTAAGGTTCTAGGGCTTGAATTCAGGGTGTGCTGTGCTATATTCTCAACCCTTGCCTGAAATTTTGTTTTGAAACAGTGTCTAAGTTGCCCAGGCTGACTTTAAACTTGGGAGCCTCCTACCTCAGCCTCTGAAGTAGCTGGAATTATAGGTGTGTGTCAGTGTGTAAAGGTATATTATCTTTTATATTTTTACATACTCAGTGTGATGTTTCTGTCATTTTAGAGTCTGACCAGAGAGGAATTCTGGCAACTGCCCCAGCAGAACTATGGCACTGAGCTAGGTTTAAATGCTGAAGAGATGGCAAACTTGTCACCATCAGTTGAGGATAATGTGCAGCCAAGGTATAGCAAACGTTTTGAAATGTCAAGACTTATAAACCACTGGAATTCTTTTTGATCATGCTAATTCTGAATTTATTTTACTACTTCATTGGTGCATTTTGCTCATGTTTTCTGTGGTAGATTGGGGCGAAAGATAGGAACAGGAAATAGTTTGCTGAAACACTGGGCGTACAGGGAAATGTTAAGTATATAACTACTTCATCTGGGATCTGCTTGGAGTTAGTTTGTTGACGATCCTGGGAAATAAGTGGTACATCTCCGGGATTACAAATGACAGTGAAGTAAGTTAAAGCTGGGTTTGGTGGTGCAAATTTGTAATCCCAGCACTCTGGGTGGCTGAGGTAGGAGGCTGCAATTTTGAACTCAGGTTGGGTAACCTAGCTTCTTGACATGACCTTGTCTGAAAAAACAATCTGGGGATGTAGCTCAGTTTGAAGGCCTTGGGCACTGAAAAAAAAAGTAAGTTAGATGATAGGTGTTTTGGGATATATAATTGGTTGGTACTCAGTAAGTATTAAATACATTAATGAATAGAGCTTATAGTATTATAGGAATGAAATGATTATAATACAAGATAATAGCCATAAGAGGACAATAAATAATGTGATAAAAGAAATTAAAGTAGAGAAAAAGTATTTTTGACAAGTTTATTTAGAAGAATGGACATTTTTGTTAACTGGTACAAATAAAAGTACACTTTGTCCAGTGGAAATTGAGACCATTGCAATAAAAGTAACTAGTATAATACATTAAACTTCCATCACAAATGTTATACTAAGTTAAAGAGGCCAGTAGCAAAAGACCACCTACAATATTATATAATTCCTTATGTGAAAGTGAGAACAAAATCCACACAGAAAGTAGATTCCAGTTGCCAGGAACCAAGAGGGAGGAAAGGAGAATGGGAATGACTGCTAATAGGTCTGGGTTACTTTTTGGGGTAGTAAAAATGCTCTAAAATTAGGTAAAGTGATAACTACACAACTCTGTAAACAACTGAATGGTACACTTTAAGTTGAATGAATTTTATAGCATGTGAATCATCTCTCAATAAAGTTGTTACCTAAAAATCTATAGCAGGTAAACCTTACAGAGGAAATATTTTGAAAGTCTCGAGGTTTGTACAAAAATTTTACTCATTTAGGTGGTCTTCTAGTTGTACGATCCTACTGATATTGCTTCAGCTTAGCATTAATATTTTATAAACTTTTTCACATGGTTGCCCATGCATATTTTATAAGTTTTCTGTAAAGTTAAAAATTTCCATTGTAAAGTTTACTGGTTTCTCTCAGGGACTGGAACTGGGTAGGAAAGAAACTGTTCCAAAGCAGAGAACCTTTACATTGGATTGTGGTAAACAAAATCTGTATTCTAGTCTGGCCCATCAAGTAGCTGAACAACATCAGGAAAATCTTTTAATCTTTCTGATCCTCGATTAACGCATTGTTAAATGAGGCAGCTGACCTTCGTGGTCCTTCATGGTTCTTGCCAACTTGAAAAGTTTCTAGTCTTTGAAGAAGGAAAAAAATGTTTTCAACCACGTGCTTCACGTGTAAGGTCTTAGGAACAGCTTTCTGAAGTTACTGGCAAAGCTTTATTTTCTTTTGTTGGTGATTGAGTACTTTTTTTCTTTTCTTTGTTTTTGGAACAAGGTCTTGCTATGTAGTATAGGCTAGCCTTGAACTTGCTAATGTAGTCCATGCTGGCCTTGAACTCATGGTGATCCTTATGCCTCAGCCTCCCGAGTGCTGGGATTACAGGTGTGCACCACCATGCCTGGCAAGTATTTTCTAAGAATATGTGGCAGGGTCTTCATTTCCTGTTTTGATACTCGCTCCTTTCTTGCATCTCTGAAAGAAACATATCTGTTTCAAACTTTTATTTCATTGGCTGTTTCCTATTTCTTGCCTTTATTTTTAGCTCTCCTTCCCTCTCCTGCCTCTCTCTGTATTTTTCATACCTCACTTCCAGTCTTTAAAATCTGAAAGTATAGACACTCAGCAGGTGCGCTCTTCCCAAAGGTCCGTGTTTCCTGCTTGCCTGTCTCATAGCCCCATCATTCTGTCTAGATAGGAGTGCTTGATAGCAGACCTACATGTTATTTGGGCAGACTGAAATGAAGTTAAAATACCCTTTGGCTTTTTTAGTCCTTCTTCAAGATAATATTGCATACAATTTTAGGCTGCTACTTTATTTTAGAAGAGTTTTAAATACGTGTAACAATGATTATTGGGGAGCAATAATTGACTAATCAGGTTGAGCACTGGAAATTAGATCAGGTATGCTCTTTTTATATTTAGAAGCTTTTCTTTCTTTCTGTACCTCAGAAAGGAAAAGCAGATCCCAGGACATTTATTGTAATCTTGGCCCCATCATCATTTGGAAGCTTTTGCTTATACCATGTGAGGTTTGAAAGGATCTAGCGGAGCCTGACTGGTAGGCTCTTTACTCAGACAACAGGAGCTGCCACAGGAGGAGGGATTTGCCACCTCAGGTGCCCTTGAGTCAGAAGGGAGGAAATGTAAAACTTCTGGGACTGCAGCTGGGGCTGTGTGACAGCACGCTTGCCTCATATTTATGGGGCCTTGAGTTTAATCCTCATCGCTGAAAACACAAAGAAATAAACAAAGTAAAAAGCTGTCTTCTGGTCCTGGCTGGTATCCAACTCAGTCTCCTTGAACCTTTCAAAGCTTCATGGTTGTTCACATCTAAAATTTAAACAAGCAATGATCCATTTAATTAGCTGCTGTTGTGGCCATTTTTACTTTGTTAATTTCCTAGTGGTTTCTGAAATTTATAGAATCTCATATGAGTGTATCTGATTTATTTTCAGGAATGAAGTTGACTTACATGTGATTTTAAAAAAGACCTTTGTTTTAAGTAGAAGCTTACCTGTTACATTACAGCTAACTATTTGTTGTCACAATGATTTGTAATAGAAGAAAACCTGGGTGAGGGACCACATCACTTATTCGTGTAGGGGGAATGTTTCTATGATTCTTATGTTTCTATGATGATGTGATGTGTTTCTTACAGAAGTCCAGGAAGGAGCAGTGTGGATGACTCTGGGGAAGGAGACGAAAAACTGTCCAAGACCATCAGTTCTACCCGTGAATCAGTCAGTCGAGTTTCAGAAACAGAATCGCTAGATGGAAATTCATCAAAAGGAGTTAGTATCTACTGTCCTTTAAAAAATATATCTGACATGGCCATGCATTAATTATAAAAATCATAATATCATAATGTAAAAGTATAGTCTACAAAATATTTTTTAAGGTTTGCTATAAATCTTTTTAAAAATTTTATTTTAAAGAGAAAAAACAAAACAAAAACAAACAGAGACAAACAACAACTGCAACAACAACAAAAAAACCTGAAACAGTAACCATATGAGCTTTTAAAACAAGATGAATTTAACAATGGTTGATATATTGCATATTTTTATCTTCAAAAGGGTTGCTTAAATTACCAGATATAGACGTGTAAAACTGATCAAACTGTATGAGTATTAACTTTTCTTTTTTGTGAATAGAATTAGTAGTATAATCAGCTATCTTATATATACAGATTTATATATTTTTCCTTTTCCCTTCCTTTTTTTCTCCTTTCCCCATCCCAGTCCCCCCCCCTTTGAGCAGTTTCTTACCCTTTCACAATATGTATTGTAGATTTTGGATCTTATTTACTCTTTCAGATTATTATACTAGGGAGACAATACAGTATTCACACATATGAGTCTGATTTATTTCAGTTATTAGTATGGTCTCAAGTCACATCCAGTTATGTATAAAAGCCTTGAGTCAAACCTTGTTTATAGCTGAGTAGTACTCCATTGTGTAAGAATACCACACCTTTTTTATACATTTCCTCAGTTGATGGACATTTGGGTTGTTTCCAAGATTTGGCTGTTACAAATTGTGCTGCTATAAACATGGGTGCACATATATCACTGTGGTATGATGTTTTCACTTTTTCTGGGACAATGCTCAGGAGTATAGCTGGGTCAAATGGGACTTCTAATCTTAGCTTTTTGAGGAATCTTCACACTGATTTCCACAGTAGTTGTATCATTCTGCAGTTCCACCAACAACACAGAAGGGTTCCTTTTTCCCCATAGCCCTACCAGCATTTGTTATTGGTTGATTTCTTGATGTTTGCCATTCTTTCTGGAGTAAGACGGAATCTCAGCATTGTTTTAATTTGCATTTCTCTGTTGACCAATGATGTTGAACATTTTGTCATGTATTTATCTGCCGTTTGTGTTTCTTCATCTGAGAAGTGTATATTCATCACCATTTTTGGATTGGGTCTTTGAATTTTGGTGACCTGATTTTTTTCAATTCTTTATACATTCTAGATAGAAGTCTTTTGTCTGAGGGATTGTTGGTACAATTTTTTTTTCCCAATCTGTGAGATTCTTTTCTGCTCTGTTGATGATTTCTTTTGATGTGCAGAAACTTATTAATAAGATGAGATCTCAGTTGCTGATTCTTTGAAGTACTTCCCGTGTGGTTTGGTTTGTGTTCATGAAATCTCTGCCTACTCCTATGTCTTCATGATTTTTATCTACTTTGTCTTCCAGTAGATTTAATGTTTCTGTTTTAATATTTAGATGCTTGGATCCATTTGAATTCAGTTTAGTGCAGGGTGATAGGCATGAGTCTCGTTTAAGTCTTTGGCATATGGAAAACCCATTTTTCCAGCACCATTTATTAAAGAGACTATCTTTCTTCCAGTGAATGCAAAATATAAAACACTTAGGATATTGGGATACTACTGTATTTTAGAAGATAAGGTTTAAGACTCCAAGTACCAGAGGGGAATGTATGTATGGGAAAATACATGGGTTTGTTCAAAGCTGGGTAAAGTACAGGGCTATCAGGCTGTCCCCTGAGCAACATCTCTAAGGAGGATAAATACTATTTAAGAATAAAAAAAGATCTAGAAATGTGTAGTGGGTAGGATTTTCCCCAGGTTGAGTAGTGTATGTGTTAGAATCTGCTTTGAATGAGGAGCTGAGCCTTTGAGCAGCAGGCTGAATAACAGTGTTTGCCTTTTAAACCCCTGCTACTTAAGCTGCCTTCTTCAATCCAGGTGCCTACTGGGTTTTATAGTTAGTTGGCAAGTTTCTTCCTTTTTTCAATGATAATGTTTTTAAGTATCATTATAAATGTGTTGGTTTTTAAGTGTCAATGAGTTTCAATGACTTTGAATCATTATTATTATTGTTAAACTCAGTTTGGTCCCTCTGCCAACTAGAGCTCCTCTCTCAAGAGGGCTTCTTTATCTTTTAGAAATGCCCAATAATGTTTGATGACTTCCTTTCTTATTGGCACTGTAACACGTCCCACATACTTTGCATATTTTTTACTGCAGACTTAGCATCAGTCATTTTCCTTGGGAATCATTTTCTTAGTGAAGAATAGTATAAAAGTCCACATTCTGAGCACAAAGAGTGCTTCTGTTGTACAGCTTTTGTTCTCCTGATAGGGTATCCAAATATGGAGCCTAAGCTGAATTTATTGGGTTGGAACATGGCTTTGGCTTCAAATTCTACCATTTACTTTTACTATATGACCTTAAATAAGCTAATTTACTTATTTAAACTCACCTTTGTTTTCTTCACTACAAAATGAAGATAATAACTCAAAAGATTTTAAAGATAAGAATTACATGAATATATATCTATATCTATATATATATATATATATTTTTTTTTTCTTCTTAGAATAGTGCCTAGCACACATTAAATATCCCAAACCATAACTGTTAGAATTGAAAATGAGCCTGCATATGGCCATCAGTGAGTGCTCCTTTTCTGCCTTGGTCTAGGGAACTGCCAGCATCTCCTTTGAGTAACTGTTGAGAGAATTCTGAAGGAGAACACATTTATGTGAAAGGCCTACACATTAGAAAGTTGTCTTAGGCAGCCATCATCTATCATGCCTCTCCTCAGTCTGGTTTTGTGCTGTGGGTTTGTTGAAAAACTTAGGCATCTAGGGACACTGAGGGACTTATTAGTGGTACAAGAAATGTGTTCTCACTGAGAAGATGAAGCCACTTGAGGCAGGTAACAAGATAGGGGATTTCTTGCAGTCTCCTTGTCCTTTTACAAAAGTCCGACTTTAAGAACTGCTAATCTTGGCTTGAGTCCTTTCAATAACCTGGCAGTGTCTTCTCTACCTCTATTTGGAGTAATTAACCTGTTTGTTTTTGCCTCTAGGGTTTTGTGTGTGTGTGTGTGTGTGTGTGTGTGTGTGTGTGTGACAGGGTTTTGTTATGTAGTTCAGGATGACCTTGAACTCACTATGTAGCCAAGCCTGGCCTTGAACTCAAGGCAGTCCTTTTGCCTCAACCTCCCAAGTGCTGGGATTATAGGCGTGTGCCAGCTTGCCTCTAGTTTTGTCCTCCACCCCCTAAAAAATGGAGTTCTTTCTCAGAAAAGGAATGGAATGTGAAAGAATAAGAATGGTTTAAGTCCGTACATTTATTGATGTTTAGTATAACTGTTACCAGATTATGGAATACAAGTTATATAGAACTTTGGTCCTTTTTTTCTTCTTTGTACATTCAAGAAAGTATGGTTGTATGCTACTTTATTTTAATTTCAGTTGCAACAAACTTGGAAATAACAAAATGACAGAAATGATGTTTTTCCTTTTTTTTGTTTTTTTTTATTAAAAAGAGAATAAAACAAAAGGGGGCAGTACAGAGCAGATCAGAACAGGACAACATAGGCAACACAGTACTTTACATTAAGTCAACTGGACATCAACAGTATCTAACACCATATCTCTTACTCTGCTATAGTTGAGCATAGTTTCAATTACAATAATATCAAACATAACACAATAGTATAAAGCCATGCACATAGTGAAA
>PVJX010036130.1:0-17774 GCA_004027295.1 Dolichotis patagonum
TTACTTTGATAGAAGCAGGGCTTTCAACAGAATATGGGTTCTGGATCATGGATGAGACCTTTAATGACAAGCTACAGACTCAGAGAGGACATCCACAACCTACGCAGTCACCAACACATACACATCTTTGCCTGACAACTTGTATTCGGAATATAAAGACCTCCTATCAGCCAGGTGTGGTGATGCACACCTGTCACACCGGCGTCTGGGAGACTGAGGTAAGGGATTGTAAATCTGAGCCAGGCTGGACAGTTTAGAGACTTAGCAAGACCTGTCTCAAAACAAATAAGTAAATATATTTAAAAAAACAAAAAAACCCAGAGATCTAGCTCAGTGAGAAAGTTCTGGGTTCAATTCCCAGAACCACCACCACACACACACAAAAACCACCCTTCCTATAAATAATAATATTAACAACAATAAAAATTGATGGTCCACTTTTCATTGGATATGAAGCAACACACACTTTGTAAGTGGAAGTATCACTTGGCAGCCTCTATTGGGCTAGGCATATACTGACTCATTACCCAGAAATATAGCTTCTGTGCTGTCCAGTGGAAATAAGTTCACCAAAAGACACAGATGAGACTGTCCATTTTAGTGATACACATAATAGTTCCACACCAGTAACAATTCCAAAGTCTTCCACACACTATGGTGCACTCACTCAAGGGAACACTGCATGACACTGAGAAATCAGTTCAGGCAACAACGATGGATGGATCTCAAAAACAATGCAGAGGTATGAATCAGAGGCAAAAGGTATATACAGTGTGCTGTGAGGTTCAAACACAGTGACCTGTGGTGAGAGAGGCTATGAAAGTGCTTATCTATTGCATTTCTTCTGTCTATCAGTGTCTGTCTGCCTGCCTGCCTATCTATCTATCTATCTCTCTATCATCCTGCCATACTGGGGATCTAAGCTAGAGCTCTCTTTTTTATTGTTTTCAATGAGGTCTCACAAGGTTGCTGAGGCTGCTTTTGAATTTGCAATCCTCCTGTACACCTGAGATTACAGGTGTGCACCATCATGCCTGGCAATATTCTGTATTTTGATCCAAATAAGAATGAGTGATTCTTTTGCCTCCCTCCCCATGGAATCTCTGACAATACTGAGAGCCAGAGATATTTTAGTCACATCAGGGAGGGGTGCCACCAGTATCCAGTGGGTAGACATCAAGGGTGGGCTAAACAGTCTACAGCCCACTGGACAGTCCCCATCCCTGTCATGAATTATTCACCCAAAACACTGATAATGCTGAGGTTAAAAACTCTGATCCACCATGGTAGTTACATGGCAGTGTACTTATGCAAAGTTTATTAAGTTCCATGTTACCCTGAAAATAAGGCCTGACCAAAAAAGAAGCACTGGTTGTTACCATGGTGATGACTAGGGTCACTCAGAAGGTTACATCTCACCATTCTCTTGCTTGGTGGTTACGTTGTAATGGGTCTTTTTTTTTTTTTTTTTTTTTTTGGGTGAAACAGGGTTATACACTTAAGATGTATACACTTATGAGTAAACAAAGTAAAAGCAATTGTAGACCTCACAACAGTACCTAATCGTTCCTCACTGAAACCTAGCACACTTACGGAGAACCTCTAGTTCAGTTGTAAAAATAGTTAAATTTATTATAGAATTTTAACAATCTGAATTGGTCAGGAATTGCAATAAATGAGAAAAAACCAACTCTGTGTGAAGTCTTGTTAAATACAAGGCACTCATACTTTTGATGCAGGCAGAGGTATATGAATTAGCATCCACGTTATCACTAGAAACACATATTTATAAAAATGCAACAAAGGTATATGGTAGAGCCCTATAGTGTTTTCTTTCCAAGGATAGTAACTTGTTTACACAAACTAAGAAATCTACTAGTCCCTTAAATCTCATTCTATCCCACCCTGAGACATAAAAGTAATTTTCAAGGATAGGGCAACAAATAGGTTGCATAATTCGTTCTACCGTTTTGTGTTAATTCTAGACAAACAGCCCTGAAAAGGTTAGAAATGCCCTGTGTATAGGACTGCAGATGTAGCTCAGTGGTAGAGCACTGCTCACCATGTGCCAGTCCCTGGGTTTAATCCCAAACAAACAAACAAACAAACAATGGGGTGAGGCAAATGTCTTCCTTAAAGCAGCAATGCAAACTTGTGTTCTATAGCATTCTTTTTCTTTTTAATTGTTTTACGTTTAAGAGAATAAAGCCAAACAAAATAAAACAGAATAAAGCCAATCAAAACAAAACAGTGACAGTGATATGGGATTTCTAAACAAAATAATAGGAAATCAACAATGGCTACCATAATATATCTTGTTATCTTTGAAATAGCTGCCCATGCCATCAGATTTAATAAAATCAAACAAAACAGAACAGAATAAAACCAATAAAAATAAAACAATGAAAAGGATACAGAACTTTAAAACAAAATAATAGGGAATTAACAATGGCTACCACCTTTCCTTTTTTTTAGATGTTTCCTCCCCTTTCATTTTCACAATATCTATTGTGCATTTGAATACTATTAACTCCTTCAGTTTTTTATACTAGGGAGACAACATGATGTTCACCTAAGTGCGTCTGAACCATTTCACCCAAGAGCATGATCACAAATTGCATCCATTTACCTACAAGAACCTCAAGATTATCCTTTTTGATAGCTGAGTAGCTTTCTACTATAAAAATGCCCTGTCTGTCTTATCCATTCTGTGATTGATGGGCAAGACACTCCTGATTTTTTCTGGTTCCCGGTCACATGGAGCATTGTTTTCTCTCCCTTGACTTTCAATCTATGAATTTCCTTTTGAGTTAATGTGTTTTTTGTATACGCATTTTGATGGATCTTGTTTCTAGATCCACTCTGCCTGTGTTTCTTTTTATTGGTGAATTGAGGCCATCTACGTTAATGGTTACGGCCAGCATGCACTGGTTCATCTCTGCCATGCCTTTTTTGTGCTGCTGGCTCCCTACTTTTCCCCTCCATTCAACTGTCTGCCCCACTGGGTGATCCCCCTCTGCTGCTGTTCCTGGAACCGTGGTCTTTTTTATCTCTGTAGACTGTCCTTCACTATTCTTTGTAGGGTTGGTTTGGTGGTCATGAATTCCTTCAGTTGGTCTTTGTCACGGAAGTCTCTAATTTCTCCATTAATTTTGAGAGATAGTTTTGCAGGGTACATCAATATGGGTTGGAAGCTGTTTTCTTTCAGGACTTGAAATACTTTACTTCAAGCTCTTTTTGACTTGATGGTTTGTGTTGAGAAGTCTGTTGTGATTCTGATGGGTTTTCCTTGATAGGGGATGTTTTTTTCTCTGACAGATTTTAATGTTCTGTTCTTCTCTTGAATTTCTGGGATCTTGATTATTATATGTCTGGCTGGAGATTTATTTTGGTTATGGCTAGCTGAAGTTCTATATGCCTGACTTATTTGTATGTCAGGTCCTCTTCCCATGCTTGAGAAATTCTCTATCATTTCTGTAAATAATCTCTTTATGTCATTTGTGTTGATTCCTGCTTTATCATGGACACCTATCATTCTCAAATCACTTTTCTTTGTGTCGTCTTGTAACCACCGAATTGTTATTGCCTGGTTCCTTGTTATTTTCAAGAGATCTTTCCTTTCTCGGTTGCTAGCTACCACCCTGTCTTCAAGGTCTGAAAGTCTGTCAGTTTCTTTCAAGCAGTTTCGCCAGCTATCAATAGAGTTTTTAATTTCCTGGATGTCTCTTTGAGTCTGTTTCAAGCATTCCTGTTCTCTGTATTGTTCATTCAAGGTTTCCCTCATTCTCCTATGCTCTTTTTTAAAAAATCTATGTCTTTTTTAGTTACGCTCAGCAACCCTTTTATTATGTTTGTCATTTCTTCTTTTACTTGAGACATTATTTCTGATCTGATTTCTTTTACATTCTCATAAAGTAGTTTCTTTACAGTTGCCATCATCCCAGAAATTTCAGGTGCGTGACTTCTGCTTTATTCCGCGTCCGTGTCTCCTGGACTTGTATTTGGGCTGGAGGCCAGAGATGGCCTTTTGCTCCTTTGTCTTGACATTTTCCTGAATTCCTCTGGACAAGCAGGTTGTGGGGTCCCAGGCACTTCCCATGTTGGTTACTTCTTGCAGTGTGTGTGGGGGAAGGGGTCAGGCACCTGAGTTTCTCCTAACTCCAAATACTAACAAACATTAAAAAGGATTTTACAACGTGGAGTAAAATTACTTAATAACTAGAAACCAGAAAAATTAACTGGCTTTAATAACTTTGGAAGTCATTCATGTGAAATATCACTGGTGAGCAATTGAGCATATTACTCGTATTTCACATCAGCTGGATTAGAACCCAAGTAATCTAATCTATGGATTCTTAATTATGCAATATCACATGGAGCACACAATGGTACCAAACTTTATTGTGAATGGCCTGCACCGGAGCTCATTCAGGTGTACTATGAACTGACTCACCCCCGGTGCGAGTCTGCACTCTGGAGGGTGCAGCTCAAGGTCACAGTCAGGGACCATCTCCAATGGTGCCCTAGACCATGACTCACACTTATTGTACTAAATGCTAAATTCTGACTCACAACGAACCCTATTTGTTGCTGACTGACACTGTACTTGTTGAATAGCAGCTCAAATGATGAGTCACCTGGTGGTACACCGAATAGGCAATCTGAAAGATTCACATTTGGACAGTGATTCACATTCTAATCATACTGGGATTGGACTTGACAAGCGTGATTTCAAAACTCAGTTCTGTTAAACTGGCTCAGAAGCAAGCTCGGAAGTCATTCCCTGCTGTGTCTCTGTCCAAGGGCATGTGGTAGCCACTGCATGATGCAGGCAAGGGTAAGATGCACAGTTCACACACTAGACAGAATCAGCTTCCTTCTGTCGGGAAGCAGGCACGATTCCTAGAAGTACCCTTCCTGGAAAACACACTATTCCTACAAATAACTTCGCAAGGCCATCTGCTCACCCAGAAGTCTCTGCCATGGCATTCCTAAACTGTTTCTGTGAGGGCTAGATCTGTAACCTGCAACCTACACAGCTCCTGGAAGACGAATGTCATAGGATTGCCACATGAAGACGTGAAAAAGGCACGATTTTAGGAAGTGATATTCAAGTACCTGGGATCAAACCATTAACTGAGCTATTGCATTAAAATAAGGAAGCTGTTTGTTTTTTTCACTCTTCCTAGTGCATAAAATTTGTGTAATTTTGTAAGCCTTTCCTACAAGCATTTTTCATAGCAAAGCTAGCAGGAAGACTTTAAGAAAAGTTTAAAAATGATTTGCAATATAAAGCTTCTTCCAGGAACTAATAGGACATGTGAATGCATACCTTAGTGAGCTTTACATTTTTCAAAACACACCTCTAGCTTGATCTGTGACCTTACTTTACCTAAGGCAAATCATGTGGTCCTGTCTAATTCTGTGAAAGGCCAGGACAAACCTTTGGACAACAGTAGCCACATCACTACTGCCGGTAACACATGCTTGTGTATTTGTTCCTTATAGACACACACCTTCTGGTCTCCTGCTTGTGAAAAGTTCACAAGTCTGCTGTAAACAGGAAATCATCAGAACGGTATGGAAGAGCCCTGGGGAGAGGGGGGAGAATTCTAATCCTATTTTAGCCCCTAATTGGCTGGATCCTTAATCTTTCTGAATGTTTCCTGATCTGCAAACGTAGCAGGTAGATGAAATCACCAGATTGTCATTATTCTGTATTTCTGATATAATAAAGGTTATTACGAACAAGTGTTTACATTAATCTCATATAAGTTAGTCCCTCTAGTTCCCAAGAAAAATTTTGCTGATTCTCTGAAATAAAATGGACTCAGTACAGTATTTCAGTGAAGACACTGAATTTCTGTAGATAGTATGACTTCACAGGCACTTCTGTCTTCCACAGAACAGCCCCTAGCATGAATTTTCTTTCCCCTCATCTCCAACCCAGGGCCTCTGGGGGTGCAATCTGGGGTCTTAGGCATGCCAAGCAAGCACTGAGCCACCTCCCAGCCCTTTTAAACTTGCATTTGAAAAATGTATCTGTTTTGTAAAGTGAACCTTTCTGAAGATAAGAGAGAACTTCCTTCAAATGCTGTTTGAAGCTTGTATGAGTCTCATAAAAGGCCAGAGATAAAAATGCATTGTATTTAAATATTGACAGAAAACATTTATTATTTTCCTGATTTTGATGATGGACATCTATTTCTTTGTACATACTCCTTAAAGTAGATAAAAATACACATGTTGTTCTTGGGGTGTTTTTGTTGCAGTCCGCTGAACAAATTTATCATTCTCATGATAGCTTTTACTTGGTATGTGCCAGGAAGTTATTAAGAGCTCTACGGTGTTAATTTATTGAATGCCAGTAACTACATCATGAAATGGCACCTCTATTTATCCTAAGGCACAGGGAAGTCAGGTCACCTGCCTAAAGTCACACAGTCAGTTTGGGATTTGAACTGACAGCTAAAGATCTCAGGACTCTTATCCACTAGACAATATTGCTTGCCACATGTGTTAGCCATATGTAAAGCAAAAGATACCACTTAATGAACAGAAGATAAACAGGATGAGACCAGGATAATTTTCAACAGAAAATTAGGTTTGAGCAAAAAGAGAAAATAAAATAAACAAAAACAGTAAATTGCAAATCATGATTGTGCCAAGGGATTTAAAGATAGTTATTTCAGTACAAGTGTCCTTGCCAAGTCTGGAAGGAGTCAAACCATTTCCTAAATGTGGATCTTTCTTTGGTCACGAAAAGTCCAAAGCCACCAGAAGTAAACTGAAGCCAAGCCATGCAGGGACGGATGACAGGCTGGAGCTCATTGCTCCCCATACTTGGGTACAACTGGGAGCCCCGCTGGACAGGTGACTGCCTGGCCGGCTAGAGGGTTCCGAAGGCAGCCACTGGAGAACCGCAGGATACCTAGCGGGTGGTGGACTTGGGGGTTCACTTAAATGGACTGGCCTCTAGCACGTGCTGAGGAGAGAGGACAGGAGTGATTTCCCTTCCCGCGCTCTCCTCCAGCAGGACAGAAATCTTGTACCACCATACAGACCCCTCCATCCTGTCTGCCGCGGGTGGCTGGGGCAGCACCGGCTCACGCTCCCCAGCTCTGAACACTTAACGCCGCCCCTCGGCTGCGGGTATCCCTCGCTGACCCAAGCCGAGAATTCGGGAAGCTCACGACCCAATTCAGTCTCTGTGCCTTTCTTCCTCAAAGCCTCTTCCGCAGGTGCGGGCGCGTGGGGGAGGTCGCAGCGCCCTCTGACAACCTCCCCACAATGTCCACCACCTTTTGAAGATGCGGGAATGCTGTAGAGCGCACAGACCTCTCCTCCAAACGCCCGCCCCTGTACCACTGCGCCATTCAAGCCGTCATCCCACTCTGTTACCCCCAGGAATGGGCAGGAGGGATCTTTGCGCACACAGGTCCCCAAGAGCCCACCGCTGTCCCTGATTGCTGCGTCTTCCAAGGCACCGAGGTCACCTACTCCGCCGATGCTGGAGGGCTGCTGAGGACTCAGACCCTCCTCTGGGTCGCCCACACTTCTGTGCCGCGTGGGAGCCCACCTCGCCACCCTCCCACCGGCCGCCTCCGCTGGGCGCAGCCGGGCGCCCAGACTCTTTGCAACTTCCCCAGAGCAGCTGGGAGTGCGGAGGATCAAGCGCCGGAGTTTGTTCACACAAAATTTCCACGACGCCAGAACCTGAACGGACAAATCTGTCGGTGCGGCTGCCAGGGGCGTGGAGAGCGTCTCCAGGTGAAGGCAGACACCAGGCTGTCCCCCCAGGGCGCGGGCGCGGGGCCACGCTACCTGGCCCTGTTCCGCGGCCCCGCCTGGGCTGCACGTCTCCGAAAGGAGGTGCTGCGACTCCGGGGCGGCTTTTCCTTCCCACCTGCGCTCACGCGGCCGCCTCGGACGCGCAGCCCCTTCCCCGTCCTTTTCCTCGTCCCGGGAGGACGCCCCCCTTTTCACGAGCCCAGTTTCCCAAATGTGCGCGCGGGGGTGGTGGTGATCTGGACTCCACGGCTGGACTGCTGCGTCCCCTGCCCTGTCACAGACCCGGGACTGCGGAGCTGGAACCGCGCGGACGCCCGGCGGACCAGGTGAAGCCTGGCCGTGGCTCGACGCCCCCCCGAGACACAGCCACACGGCAGCCCACACCTCCTCCCACCGCACGGACCGACGGCCGGACCGGCTGGGCTGCTGGAAGGGGGCGGACGCGCACTCCCCCCGGCGGCGCGGCGGCGGGGAGGCCCCGGTGCGTCTCGTCCCTGCCGCTTCCCAGCCCGAAGCCTGAGGGCGAGGCGCAGAGGAAGACGGGGCTACTGAGGAAGCCGGGTACTCACGGTCCCACTGTCCCCCGGACCAGCCGTAGGGGACGCTCCGGCAGGCTCGCCTCCGCTGGCCGTGCGCATGCGTCTGGTGTGTGCCTTATTTTATTACAATGGCGAGCGCGGTGCTCGCTACGCCCGCGGTTGCGCTCCTCAGCTCTACCCTTCCCGGAGCTCTCCGTCTGCGCTGCGCCCACTTCTCGCTTCCTCTTCCTTCCCCGCTCTGCTGCTCCCCGCCCCCTCCCTCCTCCTCCGCGGGCTGGGCGATCCCGGGCTCGCCTCCCTCTGGCGGCGGCGACTGGGGGCGCCTCTCCAAGCCCCCAGCGGCGAGCCCCACGCCCTGGCCACTTCCCCTCCTCTGCCCCTACCGCTAGGAGCCGCCCAGGGCGCGGGTGCGACGCCCCGCCAGCGCTGAGGGCGTCTGCAAAGCCGCGGCTCTCAACGTCCGCGCCGGCGTGCGGGGGCCGAGCGCACCGTGGACTGCGGGCCCGCGCGCCCGGACCTTGTGAATGGAGCGGGGCGCGGCGCTGTGCGCGGGCGGTGCTCACCACCCGGGAATCGGGCTCTGGACTGCGCGCGGGGTGCTTCTGCGCTCGGGCCCCGCCTGTGCTCCGTGCAGCCTCCGCCTCCCGTTCTCCCGCCTGGAAAGGGTCCCCATCCGGTCCACTCAGCCAGAGCCCAGAGGCGGCACCTGGCGACTTGGCAGGGGCGGAGCGCAGGGAGAACTAACCCACGACTCGCGAGGTCGCGGACTCGCTCGGTGGAGCCCCCTTGCCTCCCCCTCCCCGGGGACTACGGAGTACGGGGCGCGTGAAGCGGGGAGACCACGCGGCGGCGGGGAAACCCTGGCGCTCAGCTCTGAGGACGCCGAGAGCAGAGGGAGCGGTCGCGGCGGGGCGGTGAGCCGCGGAGCCCGAGGACCAAAATAACCGACCTGACACAAAAATAACATCACGTCATTTCCTCCCCGGCCGGCGGAGAGGGCTGGGGAGTGGGAGGGCGAGCGGCGCCCGGGGCGCGGGGGCGGGTTGGGGGAGGCCGGCCCGAGGAGGGGCCGCTTCGCGCCGAGCTTGAAACGCAGCCTGGAGGGTGGGAGAGGGCTCCCTTCCGCTCCGGAGACCGTGGGCAGGGAAGGAGTGGCCGGGGAGAAAGTAGTCTCGAGTGGCTTCGCGGGTGTGTGTCAGGACCCTCTGGCGCCCTTTCGTCCCTTGCTCCCTGACCTTCGGGCCTCCCGCGGGTCTGTCGCGGCCAGGAACAAGTGGGAGAGGCTGGCGTGCGCGCAGGCTGGGGAGGGGCGCACGGTACTCACGGGCATGGGCGAACTCTGCCCGGCGCTGGCCTCCTCTTCTGTGGGCTTGGCGACCCAATGGGCCGGCCTCGGCGGGCGACCCCCCGGGGCTCGGCCAGGCAGCGCCAGGGCTGCGCCGAGCAGGAGCAGGAGGCGGCCGGGGAGCTCCTCGGGTGCCCGCCGCAGCCGAGCGGCCGACAGGGCGGGAAGCAGAGGGGAGAAGTCGGGGCGCCGCCGGGGAGCTTCGGGAGGCGGTCGCCGGAGAAGGCGAGCGAAGAGCTGCGCGAGGCTGGAGAGCGGGCCAGAGAGCGGGCTGCGCAGCTTCGGGGCGGCGGGCGAGCCTGGGAGCTGTGCCGGGCCGGCGGTGGGAGGGCGGGTGGGGGAAAGAGAGAAACAAAACCAGCACACGTTACTGTCGCGTCCAGCCGCCCAGATGAGGCCACTACTACAGCGCTGTGGGAAGTAACTTTGGGGCTGCAGGAGAGGTGCCACAGCGGGAAAGGAAAGGCCTAAGGTTAGATCTGCCCCCCTTTCCTTTCCTCCTTGTGGAACTCGGTGCCACCTAAGGGTGCTCAGTGGACCAGCTGCGTTGCCACTATCTAGAAGCTCCTTAGCAATGCAGAATCACTGGCCCTGTTCCAGCCTACCGGTATCAGAATCTGCACGTTGACTTTCTTAGGGTATTTGTACGTTGGGTGCGACACGTGTGTGAAAGAGTCTGTGCTCGCAACTTCATTCTCTGAGACTCTGAACGACAATCTCCCTTCATGCTGTCACCTCTTGGTCCTCTCCCCCCTCTCCGATCCATACGCATCCTAGCTGTCCTTTTCCCCAGAGCTGGTCTTGGCTACTAGCTTCCTCTGGAGTAGCTGTTTAGGGGAGGCTTGGGTAGGAGGGATCCCAGGGTGCCTCAGGGCGGCTGCAGAAAGGGACTAATTAATTTGGCTTGACTGAGTGCAGCGGAGACCGGGGCTCAGCCTGGAGGCGACTACTACGCATCCTTTCTGAACTCCACGTGTCTGTCTGCCTTCTTATCTTTCCACTTGTTGCCCGGGAGACTTAGGTGATGAGGATGAAGGTAAAAGTTTTTTGTTTTGGAAAGCGATGAAGCAATTATTCTTGGGACTCATGAGACAAAGTCAGGAACCGGGCCTTCTAGACTTAGCCCTGCTGCTAACTTCGCGGGGAAGCGGGCGAATGACGTTTTAGTCTGTGAGTGCATCTTCGCTGATAAAGGAACTGAACTTGGAGGCTTTTGAAAGGCGCTCGGGCTGGTACGAGCTTGCTTCCCGTGCTTCTTGGTGCACGTGTGTAGTGTCGTTCGCTAACTCGGCCAATCCAAATACCGCCCCTCAAGCAAAACAAAACAAAACATAAAACCCCGTTTAATCTGCCCGTGAAAAACAAGAGCGGTGGTTGCCAAGAAAAATGAAGGCGCAGGCGGGACACAGAAGCAGAGTGACAGTGCGGCCAAGCGCGGGAGGGGAGCGCGCCTGTAGCTGCGCGCGGGTCCCGGGGGTGCGGCGAACGCTCTCCAGGGTCCTGAAGGCGGGAGCAGCCCCGGGCGCCCTCGTGGGCGGCGTTGGCAGGGTGCCCGGGCGCAGCTGTCAGCAGGCTCCGCGCGTTTTCTTTTGGCAGTGGAAATCTTGTGGGAAGCGGTTGTCGGGAGGAAGGGAGGAAACCTAGCAACCCATTCTCATTCATGAGGCCCTTCTGGGTAGCACGGAGCGCGTTGGCTGACTTGTCTTTCGGTCTTTTGTTTGAGCCCGGGAGAGTTGGGCTCGGTTTGCATTTCCGAGTAAGTTCACACTGTTTTGCTTCCCCTCATTACCTTTTCCTGGAGAATGGAGTCGTTCTTCTAGAATTTTCCTCCTTTTGGTTCACATGATCCCTCTCCCCTCGTTTTCTGGCAAGGTGCGTTTATTTTAGGGGCTGGAGCTGGGAGCCGGGGAGGCGTTTGGAGGGGCGCCAGTAGCTCACGGGGGGGGGCATATGAGTGAGTTGGGAAACCCTCAGAGCCAGCACTGAGCCTGCGACAGAGCCTGCCCGAGAGGAGGCGACAAAAGCAAACTGCGGGGAGGGAACGGAGTGGTGGCGCAGCCCGCGGCCAGCGCGCACGACTGCCTCGGGCGGCTGCACGTTAGCGGGGCGCAGCCTCAGCGCGCCTGCCTGCGGGGAACTGCGGCCCCGCCACAGGGTCTGCTCCCAGCTCCCCAGACCCGCTGCCGGCCCCCAGAGAGTGTGCAGGAAGCTCGGCAGACCCGGGCGTCCGGGGTGGAGGAACCCGAAGTCGGGAAGTCAAGCCCTCTGGTCCCTGGCGACGCAGAGCCTGACTTTGCGCAATCAAGACCTTCCCAACTCGCCTAAGAGCTGGCGCGGACAGTGAGGCCTGCGCTTTTCTGGCACACACACGCAATTTAGAGGGGGTCGCAAGTTGTACTAGGGCTTTCCGTGGGTTCCCCAATTTGGTGAGCTCCGGTTTTCACAAGGTTTTGTGACAGCGGTCACCTGACCCTTCTGTTTTCTCCCCGGCTCTTCTCCCCAGGTCGTTTGTAAGCCCCTTCTTCAGCACGCTTCATTAGGCATTTCGCCTCGGCCCTCTGGTTCCAGACAGAGCCTCTTGTGAAGGAAGTGGTAGCACCGTTCGGACGAAACAAAAGCCCCAGCGATCCCGGAAAAGCAAAGCTCGGCTCCTTTCCTCCTCCGAAGGTCGCACGGTTCGCCTCGGCTGCACTGCTCTTCCGCCAGTTCTGCTGCAGGCCTGCTTCCTCTGCGAGCCTGGCCCCGGTGCGGGGCCAGGGGGAAGCCTGGGGGGAGCGGGGTGCTGGCACCCACAGGCCTTCCGGAAGGGCAGTGTCCGTGTGGCCACACAATCTGATCTGAGAAAAGTGACCTCCGAAAGACCT
Organism: Dolichotis patagonum; assembly: GCA_004027295.1. Classification (NCBI taxonomy): domain Eukaryota; kingdom Metazoa; phylum Chordata; class Mammalia; order Rodentia; family Caviidae; genus Dolichotis; species Dolichotis patagonum. The sequence continues at coordinate 12,540 of PVJX010036130.1, forward strand.
CCGGCTGCAGGCCAGCTTCTAGATGGCGGCCTGGGAGTTTCAGGAACACTCACGGGCAACACTGGGCACTTAGGGGACATTTATTCTGATTCCCTAACTAGTCAGGTTGAGTATTGAATAGTGACTAGAATGTCTTTATACAACTAGAAAATCGCCACATCCCAGATCAATATGAATAATGTCTCACCTTCTTCAAAGGCATATTGAAGATTTGCATTCATAAACAGAACCATTCCATAAAGTAAATTCCCATAGCAGAATTAAACTATTTTACCAAAACATTCTAAGCACCTTTAGGGTTTAAACCGCAGAACACAATTTGAGATTAGATTTAATTTTTTTTAATGCTTACTCATTTTCTTTTCTTTATTTTTGTTGTATTTTTGGTGCCAGGGATGGAACTCACAACCTCAGATTTGCCAAGCAGGCACTTAGGCCACTGAGCCAAACCCCCAGTCACGAGATTAGATTTAATTTTAGGAAATGATCTATTTTCTCCTGAACTTTAGTTTTTAAACTCCATTTTAAAGTGACTTAGCCATATTATATTTTTTCATTTTGTTATTTGGAGACATAGTTCTTTCTCTAGGATCCAAGAATCTAGCTAACATTGATCAAAAGAGGCAGCTCTTTGCCTACCCTGACTATAAATCATGCAGGTTAGAAGGTAGCAATAAATAAACTAAGCAGGACGTAGATTTTAGAGTCACAGGCTATTATTAATTTGAGGATAGCCAAACTATTAATAACATGTTCCCATTAAGTTCACTTAGAATCTCAGTGTTCCTTGCAAAAATATCACGGTTAGAAAGGACATCTCATAATTAGTTCTGGCTTCACCCATTATTTTAATAACTTTTAGAATGTAAATGTGCTCTGAGCAACTGCTTTAAAGATAACACGTGATGTATAAACTATTGTTATTCTCCTGTTGTTTTGTTATGAAATACTGTTTTATCTTTTTTCCATAAAATAAAAAAAGTAAATATGCCTAAAGTTTCTATTGAGAGGACTTAGAGATGTTGTTATAATGAAGGAAATGGGAAGGAGGAAGGAGGGCCTGGGAACAGAAGTGGAGCAGACCAGACATGAGGGGCCACGTGAATCTGGGGTGTGGGGGTGACACCGGAAGCCCCTGTCTGCCCGTTCTACAGGCATCGCTGGGACCTCTGTTCTCTCTCACCTGCACCACTAACAAAGTGAAGGGCTTAGGGGAGGAGCCAGGCTTTATCTGAACACAGAGACCTGTTGTGACTTGAAAGCACCTGGTAGCTAGTACACCTGTGTTCAGAGGTGAGCGCTGTCGTGAGTACTGTTCTAAAAATTTATCTAAGAGAAAAAAGACACAGAAAAGAAAAGCAAAAAGCAAAAGGGACAAACAACAACAACAAACCCAATACAATAACAGTATGGGTTTATAAAACAAGATGATAAGAGTTTGACAATGGTTGTAATATTGCATAGTTACCTTCAAAAGGGTTGCTTAGAATAACAGATATAGACATCTAAAATTGATCTAATTATATGACTATTAACTGTTCTTTTTAAATAGCTAATGCAATTAGTAGTAGTCATTTTAGCTATTATATATATATATATATATATGAACAAATTTATGTCTTTTCCTTTTCCCTTCTTGCCTCCTTTTCCATATTCCAATTACTTTTCCTCTTTGAGCAGTTTCTTACCCTTACACAGTATTTGCTGTAGATATTGAGTCATATATACTGTTTCAGTTTCTTACACTAGTGAGACAATACAGTATTTACACATGTGCGCTTGATTTATTTCACTTATAAGTATGGTCTCAAGTCGCATCCATTTACTTATAAAAGTCTCGATGTAATCTTCCTTTATAGCTAAGTAGTATTCCATTGTATAAAAATACCACATCTTTTTTACCCACTCCTTGAGTGATGGACACTTGGGCTGTTTCTATGATTTGGCTATTACAAATTACGTTGCTATAATCATATATCACTGTGGTATGATGTTTTCAATTCTTCTGGGACAATGCCCAGAAGTGGGAGAACTGGGTCAATTGGAATCTCTAATCCTAGCTTTTTGAGGAACCTTCACACTGATTTCCACAGTGATTGCACCAATCTACATTCCCACCAACAGTGGAAAAGAGTTCCTTTTTCCCCACAGCCCTCCAGCATTTTTTTGTTATTGGTTGATTTCTTGATCTTGGCCGTCCTATCTGGGGTGAGATGGAATCTCATTGTTGTTTTAACTTGCATTTCCTGAATGACCATTGATGCTGAACAGTTTTTCATATATTTATTTGCCATTTGTATTTCTTCACCTAAGAAGTATGTATTCATCTCAGATGACCATTTTTGGATTGGGTCCTTGAATTTGGAGGGCCTGATTTTTTAAACTCTTTATATGTTCTAGATGGAAGTCCTTTATATGTTCTAGATAGAAGGGACAGTTGACTAAGATATTTTCCCAATTTGTGGGTTTTCTTTTCATTCTGTTGGAGATTTCCTTTGACATGCAAAAACTTTTTAATAAGACAAGATCCCAGTTGTTGATTCTGGAAAGTATTTTCTGTGCAGTTTGATTTTTGTTCATGAACTCTGCTTAATCCTATGTCTTCAAGATTTCTATCTACTTTGTCTTTCAGCAGATTTAGTGTTTCTGTTTTAATATTTAGATCTTTGATCCATTTTGACTTTAGTACATGGCGATAGGCATGGATCTAATTTTAGTGTTTAGCATATGGAAAGCCAGTTTTTCCAGCCCCACTTATTAAAGAGGCTCTTTCTTCCATTGTACATGTTTGGCCCCTTTGTCAAAGATGAGGTGGCTGAGTGTGTTTGTAGTTGTGGCTGTATCTTCTAACCTATTCTATTGATTTTCAGGTTTGTTTTTATTTCAGTACCATGCTGATTTTATCACATTAGCTTTCTAATATAATTTCAGGTCAGGGATTGTGATGCCTCCTGTCTTGCCTTTTTTGTATTTGGATCATTTATGGATTAGGGGGCTGTTTCTGGACTGGCTTGCGTGCTGCCTTGCCGTGGGGTGTCCTGTGGGGGGCTGTGATGTAACAGGAAACCTTCCCCAGTGGCCAAGCAGAAGCCACACTCACTCTTGTGGGCCTCAAGAACTGAGAGCTAAATAAACCACGATTCTTGATACAGTACCTGGTATTAATATTTTGTTATAGAAACAGAATATGACCTAAGACAATGTTCAAAACTAGACTCATGACTTCACCGTCCAAACCTTCTCCTTCAGCAGACTTTACCACATCAATAAATGGCAACTTGGTGATTTTTCTTCAGGTCAAAGCTATTTATCACTGACTCTCTTTTTAATACTCACAAGCCAAGTACAACGGCTCCTCACATGCACAGCGATCACCCTGTGTTATAAATTGACTTGCACCTTCCTCCAGCTTCTATGAGGAAATCATAGTCTACGGTGCTTTATAATATAATCTTCTGTGCAAATAGGATTGTTGCAGGTGTCATTGTGACAATGAGGCTGTGCTGGAGTCGGACGGCTTCATTCCAGTGTGACCAGTGTCCCAATAAAGAGGGGAAACACGGACACATCCTGCACAAGCACGAGTGTGATGTAAACTTGAAGGCGGAAGTCACAGTGCTGCATCTGCAAGCCAAGGAATGTGAGCGACCATTGGCAAACTACCGGAAGGTAGGGGCAAGCATGGAACAGAGCCTCCTGCAGAGGGAATTTGCTCTCCGGATTACAACACAGAAACCCTGCCCGAGCTTCCAGCCTGCTTGGCCTGTGCTGCAGATTTCAGGCTTCAAGCTGCAACATCAGTTCTTACTTGCACTGTCAAGCTGCGGACAGATTTCAGACGTGCCAGCCCCCACAACTGCATGAGCTAAGCTTTTAAAATACATCTCTCCACAACACTCACACATTCATTCACACACTCTAAGGTTCTGTCCCTCTGAAGACACTTAACTGATCTTTGTGCTTTTCCTTTGGGGCATTTTCCCTTACAGTTTAGTTTCAGTACTGAAGCCCAAATTACCTTAAAGTGCAGGTCAGATTGTATCATACTGCAGTGCAGCTTTCCCTTTGGTTTTTCTTTTCTTTTTGGTACTGGGAATTGAACTCAGGGCCTTGCACTTGCCAGGCAGACACTGTGTCACTGAGCTACATCCCAGGCTTCCCTTGGGTTTTCATCTGAGGGTTAAACCCCGGATTCTTACCTTCGGCCTCAAAGCATTATATGAACGGTTCACCCTGCTTCCGAGATCTCTACCTGTACCGTTGTTTTTGCAATACTGCTTTTTTCAAATCACTTGTTGCCATCAGGCATTCTATATATTCACTTGTTTATTTATTTATTTTTTTTAGATTTAACTTACTCTTTTTCAAATCCATTTTATTCAAAAATAAAAAGAAAGAAAAAAAAAGAAGAAAAAACTGCAATGAGATTTCAAAGCACACCAATCAGGGGTAACAATGGGAGGCACACTGCACACTGTCATCCCCAAATCATTCGCTCAGAGCACAAGACATCTGCCTTCAATTGTCCAAACAATACCAGTACAAATCTTTCTCTTCAGCAAACTCAGAGAAATCAGTAGTATAACTATCTTAATTTTTTATATACATCTATATACACATATACATACTTTTTTCTTTCAGCTTGCCACACTAATGAAACAATAAGATGTTTACACATATGTGTCTTATTTATTTCACTAATGAGTATGATCTAAAGGTGCATCTATTTACCTATAAAAGGGTCCAGTGTATCATTCTTTATGGCTGAGTAGTACTCCATTGTATAAAAATACCACATCTTTTTTATCCATCCCTCAGTTGATGGGCATTTAGGTTGTTTCCAAGATCTGACTATTATAAACTGTGCTGCTACAAAGATGGCTGCATATATACCACTGTGGTATGATGTTTTTAATTTTGGGGGGAAGATACCCAGAACAGGAGTAGCTGGGTGAATGGAACCTCCAATCCTAGCTTTTTGAGGAATCTCCACACTGATTTCCACAGTGGTTGTACCAGTCTGCATTCCCACCAAGAGCAGAGAAAGATTCCTTTTTGCCCACAGCTCCTCCAGCATTTGTTATTGGTTGATTTCTTGATGGTAGCCTTTCTTTCTAGGGTGAGGTGGAATCTCAGTGTTGTTTCAGTTTGCATCTCTTGAATGACCAGAGATGCTGAATCACTTGTTTATTTGTAAGAAGTGAGCAATAAATTTTTCTCTTTGTACATTGTTCT
>PVJX010036131.1:0-17781 GCA_004027295.1 Dolichotis patagonum
AAAAAAACCAAGGAAACAAAGAAGAACAAGGAGGGAGGGAGACAGAGAGAGAGAGAGAGAGAGAGAGAGAGAGAGAGAGAGAGAGAAGAGAAGAGAAGAGAAGAGAAGAGAAGATGGAAAAAATTGTTTACCTCAAGGTGTGTCTCTGCTGTCCCTGGTGGACAGTGTGGGAGACCGGATCCGGTGTTGATTAATGCCCGCACGCCCGCAGTAGCCTATGGCAGTGCAGTAGATAATCCTGGCTAGAGTTGAGGCTGGTTTCTGGCCGAGGGACTGGAGCCTGACTCATTCAGCCTGCAGCACTGTGTGCTCTTGAGGGCGTGGAATCTGTTAGGCCCTGGATGGAGCCAGCAGTTGTTCTGAGTTCCGACTCAGTTGGCCCCTCTCCGAGATGGCTCCTGTCCAATCGTCCTCTCCCACAGGACATCTGATCGCGCACCACTCCTCACCAGCGACTGTGTCCAGTGCTCCTTTCCACTCGTGAATGTGCCCCTGGAGGTATTTAGGGTTGCCAACAGTCACCGTGCGTCCACAGATTTGAACTGTCCTCACGGAGAAGGCAGCTTGAACTGTCCTCACCGAGAAGGCAGCTCCTGCCACCTCTTTCTCTGTCGAAGTTTCTCTCTTCCCTTTCCTCGTGGGCTTCAATTCTCACCCCCAAGCCTTCCTGGTTTAGGAGACCCACTTTCCTCCTTCTCTTCTTCATGTTTCTGTATTTCAGTGTTTGGACGCCAAATCTTGTAGAGGCTCTTTGCTTCTTACAATTCATCATCTTCCTGCAAGTTCAGCCCTTTTCTTTTTTTAAACATCAGACTCCCTCTAGAAGAAATGGCACACATCCCTGAAATACAGGACAGCACGATGATGATAATAAAACCACAGGCAAATGAGGATGGATTTGCTACAATCAAATTAGTTCTCAATATCTAGGAACTGGAGGCAGTGAAATCTTGATAAAACATGTAATTCCTACATGATTTCCATGCTATCTCTCTATAAAATATCCAACTATATACAAGAAAAATATTTGGAATATTTTTATTTATTAGTCCTAAAATAATTTTTTTCCAGTTATGTTCTTTGGAGAGAGCACAACTTTTAAAGGTTATAACTTTTTTCAGTTTTTTATTCATTAATCTCGTATTGACACACAAATATATGGATACTGTATTTAGGATTCAGTATTTATTGAATGCAATTGGAAGCCTTACTTTTGAACCAAATAAGAAAGTGAGTTACGCGAACTGAAAGTGAACAGTGTTAATGAAGTAACGAATACACAAAGATAATGCCAAGGTTTTGGAAAAAATATTTTTGACTAATTAGCCATATGACTTCAACAAATGACATCTCCCACCTCCCTTCCTCCCAGCTTTTATTCCATTATTTGTTGAATAACAATTCATTTTTTACTGGGATACTTTCCAAATTAAATGAAAAAAGAGCTTTGAGGGTATAGAGTCTTGCACACATACAGATGTTATATGATTTGTTATAATACCACTCTTTTATTTTTGCAAGAACAGAAAAAAGAATATTGCAGTTCAGCCACATTACATATGGCTGAACTGCACATCCTCACCTTCCAAGCTTAGTGATAGATCCAACTCATGATTCTTTCCTTCCTTTCACAGGAAAAAGTCAAACACCATTTTTATACTCTTGAACCAATATTTTAAAAAACAGAAATCTTGCTTCTTAGAACATCCTGGTGCTCAGAATATTTTTAAACTAATTAAATGTGGTGATAATACAATAAAGCAATATAAAATTCAGAGGCTGTTGAATTCATATATACTTTAGATACTTCAGCTTATATAATTACATTCACGCTACCAAAAATATTCCTGTTTAAACATAGCCGGTTCCTCTCTATTTATTTTTACTTAGATCCCACGGGCAGACATTTTCCTTAGTGCATTCATTCAAAGTTGTATTTTTTAAGGGGTGACTACTCAGATAGTCATTGAGTAGACACTAGGAAAACTGCCTAACTCTGCAAGTCAGAAGCCTGCCTCATGGGTTTTTATATAGGCCAGTTTATCCATATTGTTTGTAATAATTTCTACTGCTATCCTACTGAATTCTAATTCAGTGTTGCATAACATAAATTTATCAGATTTCTCCCAAATTGGATTTTTTCTACTCATTTTCCTATTATTTTAAGGGCATCACCAATTTCTTGGTTATCAAGGTTTAAAATATTCGTTATCTTTAAACTGTTCTTCATGGTCCACCTACAATCCTCACAAAGGTAGGAACCCATGTCTGCTTTGAAATTAAAACTTCTTGCCATCTGGTTCCAGCCTTGCCTTGAACTAACGACTCTCCACTTGGGGAACCCACCTACTGCCTTTGCAGTTCTGAGAACTTGCATTATCCATTTTCCCTCCATGGGTAAATGGCTTTCTCCCACTGTTGTTTTCTCAGGTCTACAAGCAGTTGGCTGATTTACAGCCTTGGTCATGAACCTTGCTTGTCTTCTTTCTCACCCTCACCTTCGTATCAAATCTCTTTTTCTGAAAATCGCATGCCCTTGGGTTTCAACTTCTTTTGTGTCCCTTTCCCATTCTATGCAATGTTATAATTACTTAATAACATATTTTAGTTTTTAATTCACTTATAAGGCCCTAAAGAGAAAAAATATTCAGTTTCTTTTCACTTTGGTATCCTATGCCTTCTGTAATAAAATAGGAATAAATATTTGTGTATGAATGGCACAAATATATGAATCCATTATCATAGATAATTTTACACTTAAATCATTTAGTAACTTTTCTTTGAAATATTATCTACTTCACATTGGAGGTAACCAGCTATTATTAGTAATTAAGGAGTGACAGATGCCAAGTTAGAAATTTTAAAGGAAATTAGAAGACAGAAACATGGGACATTCCTGTTGTGGAGAAGTTAGCCAAGCACCATCTCTGTATGCCACCCACAGAATTAATGTTCTCCATTAATTATGTAGAGGATACATATTTAACTCAGTGAGATAAGCAAGAAAAGAATTGGAAAATTCTCTCTCACTGTATATTATGTAATATTCAAGCAACTTTTCTGCACATTTTTTCCTTGATTACAACATTTTAAAGTATTTGTTTCCATTTTGTAAGTGAGTAAACTAAGCCTTAACGACCCTAAATAACTTATTCAAGGTAAAGTAGTTTGTAAGTGATTGTGGTATGGCGTTAAATTGAGCAGTCTGATTGCTGATCCCAAAGCCACGCCGTGTCGAATGGTCATCCACACAGTATTAGTCTAGGGCAAGGTCTTTTTTGCCAGAATCATAAGATGATTTCTGACAGTGCGCCAAATGAAGCTTCAAGAAGAACAAACGTAATTTCCATCGCTTTTATAAGTGGTGCTGTACTTCTTACACCATGGGTTCACATGTTGTTTCAGGAAGGAGACAGAAGGTATTTGCTTGTAGAACAGGCATTCTTAAGGAAACACAGGTCCTGATTATGCAAGGTGATCTCATCTCTGTAAGTATGATCTCTGTAGGATGAAAAGGAAATCAATTTCTAAGATTTTTTATTTTTTTAAATTAACTTTATTGTTGCATTTTGGATGTACATAATGATCATTTTCATCATAGGGAATTTGTAACTGTACGTGATATACTTTGACTCATCCTTTTTTCCAATACCCTCTGCTCTCTACAAACCCTCTTCTCCTCCCTATTTGCAAAGCTTTGTTTCTATTTTATCTTTTTTATTATTCCTTTTTTCCTTTTCTGTTCCTTCCTTTTTCCCTTTTCTTTTCCTAGTTCCTGTTTGTTTTTGAACAATTTCTTCCCATTTCATAATATGTGTTGTATATTTTGGTCCTTATTTACATTTTCAGTTTCTCACATCAGTGAAACAATTAGATATTTACAAATGTCAAACCAATTTATTACACTTAAAAGTATGGTCTCAAGGAGCATCCATTTACCTAGAAAAGTCTCAAGTTTATCCTTCTTTATGGCTGAATAGTATTCTATTATATAAAAATACCACATTTTTTTTTAATCAGTACTGGGGATCGAACTAACAACCGCACACTTGCAAGGCAGGTGCTTATGCCGCTGAGCTAAATCCCCGGCCCCAATACCACATATTTTTAAGCCATTCCTCAGCTGATGCTCATTTGGGATTTTCCAAGATTTAGCTATTATGAATTGTGCTGCTATAAACATAGATGTGCATATATCACTGTGCATGTTGTTTTTAATTCTTCTAGGAAGATACCCAGAAGAGATATAACTGGGTCAAATGGAACATTTAATTCTAGTTTTTTGAGGAATCTTCACACTGATTTTCACAGTGGTTGCACAAGTCTATACTCAACAAAAAAGGAAATGGATTACTTTTTCCCCTCAGTCCTGCTAGCATTTGTTATTGATTGATTTCTTGATGATAGTAATTTTTCTAGAGTGAGATGCAATCTCAGTGTTGCTTTAATTTGCATCTCTTGAATGACTAATGATGTTGAACATTTTTTTCATATATTTATTTGCCATTTATATTTCTTCATCTGAGAAGTGTGTATTCATCTCATATGCCTAGTTTTGGACTGGTCTTTGAACTTGGAGGCAGGTCTAATTTTTTCAGTTCTTCTTATCTTCTAGACATAAATCTTGTGTCTGAAGGACAACTTGCTAAAATTTTTTCCCACTCTGTGGGCTGTCTTTTTATTCTGTTGGTGATTTATTTTTCTCTGCAGATGTTTTTTAATAGATGAGATCCAAGTGGTTGGTTCTTTGTATTATTTCCCATGTAATCAGGGTTTTCTTCATGAAACCCTTGACTACACCTGTGTCCTCAAGAGTTTGGCCTGTTCTCTCTTCCAGTAGATTCAGTGTTTCTGGTTTAATATTTAGAACTTTGATGCATTTCAATTTTAGTTTACTGAGATTGTTTTGATGGTTTTCAAAGATGCATACATCATTTTTTTAATAGAAATGACTTCAGTTTGTTTCATGCGTTAGAAAACTTTGCATATTATTTGTTCTCACTGCTCTATGTAATCATTACGAAACCACATTTTCCTCTCAGTCACTATTACAGGAATGCTGTCCATCTGTTTATAGCATGCCAAGCTGGTCGTTAAATCACTTTAAAACTCAAAAAGTCACGGTAAATTCCTTTGACTTCATCACAGCAGGTCTGATGTTTTACTCAGTACTTGAATCTTTGGTGATACTCAGCTGAGATCCAAAGAGTTTTCAACAGACAGACAGTTGGCTAGAACTCTGTGCCTGTGGATTAGTGGAAGATAAGGCAGAATCTGTGGACACATGACCCCACCCTGCATTTCGCCCTTAGCCTCTCTTTAATCACCCACCCTCTGGACTCACTTCTCCTATAACATATAGTCATCAAAGCAGGACATTAAGTGCTGAGATTTCTCCACTTACCATATGAGGATTGATGAGAATACATTTGCAAAAGATTCTTGCAGACATCAAATGAAAAGCGCTGCCTGCATGTCAAGTACTGCTGCATTTGAAGAAAGACATCATTCTTTGCGTTTATCTTTTGTCTGTCTTGAGACTCAGGAAAACATTGTTTTTCATTTCCCTAGCCTGGCTGTAGTTTGGAAAGAGGAGAAAGCTCAATGCTGAGGCCAGAGCTGCTTTCTTTAGATATTTAGATCTGACTTGTATTACTGACAACTGAAACATTTCCTTTCAAATATATTTTATGTCTCATCGATGTATTTAAATAATTTGAAGTTTCTCTCTCTCTTTTTCTTAAAAGACTTTAAGCCAAATCTTAAAACATTTTCCTGTCTATAATATTTTTTGAATTCTTAACACTGGGATAAGGATATATGTAGAAAACAAAATATTGTCTTGCTAGATTTAAAAGCAAATAGTTCTCGGTACTTTCATTTGTGATTTCAGTGATTGTTTTGGTATGTAGACTGAAATCCTTTCCTGTTTTAAACTTACAAAGTAGTTTTAGAGAGAGGCAAAACAGGGCTACAACAGAGCACATAGACATGAATTCTTCAGTGTTTTGTTCAAACACTGAATCTGATTCTTGCCAACTGCTTGTCAGAACATTCATATGAAGTACTCGGTACAAGTTTGCAATAAGTACTCATGGATCGTAATGTGTATGTGTTTTAAAAACCTACACCATAAGGAAGTACATTTGGCTGAAAATTAAAAGGCTAACATTTTTCTCTGTCTTGCTTCTAAAGATCTGAGTAGCCACATGAAGTCATTACCTTTTTTTGCTCAATTTCTGACTTGCTTATATGCTACTCAGGAAAATGTTCTCAACTCTTCAGAAGTACCTGTGAATATTAGATTTATGCAAAAAAAGCTAGCAAACTATTCCTAGAGGTCATAGAAAATTCATCAAAATGGGCTATGTGGTATAAGTAGGTTGTTCCTTAGTTTGTCCATGAAATGTACATTTTGAAGTAAATTAACTCCCAATTTTAAGTCATTTAGATTTAAAAATGTGCTCCTAATTATCTCTAGATATAGTTATATAACTCATAGTAGAGCTCTATATTATAAGCCATTTCCCAAGGAAGCCATTCCTTACCTATTAAATCAACTATCTGATCTACTTGTACACTTCCACTGCACCAGCACTCGTCTCTCTTGGTGAGCTGGGCTTCTTAAGAGTCAGTAGTTTAAATAGTGTTTGTGCTACCCATCACGAGCCCAGTGATTGTGCAGAGTAGGTTCTCTCTCCAGGCTGACTGCAGATAGTTCTATAACCAAGGGCTGATTGCTATGCGCTATCATAGAAAGTTAACTAGAATCTATTTCTTCTCACAGTTGTTTCCACAAACAGTGAATTTTATAAGAAGCTTACTGTTTTGTTTTAATGTGTTGGTCCTGCTCTTAGGATATTTAGTAAAAATCTGGGAACATAAATAAAATTTTATCAATTATTTAATGTATCCCTTGGAAAATAACCAAGACAGAAGTCAGGGTTTGCTGATCCGATAAATTGGATTCTCTACTAAAATGATCATCTTCATTTTTCATTAAATAAATACCTACAAATAATGGGGCAAAGTACAGAGAGAAAGGAGTCCAGTGAATCCAGAACACCTTCCTTATGTGTAATTTTAGTCTTTTAAACTTTCTGCTATCCCAGGAGCACAATGTAACTACCTTTCAGAGGTGTGATATTTCAGAATAGTACTTAGAAATCAGTCTATAAGCTGTCCTGGCCTTTTCAAATATTTGTCATGAAGATTTAACAGAGGAATTAAGGACAATTTTCCATGTTATTGCTTAAACTAGAAATTATCTCTACTTGCATATCTTTAATAAAAAATAAATCCTAAGGATACTGAATTGAAACAGTGTTCCTCCAGGAATACTGACAGACTTATATGCACAAAGGAAATACTAACAGATTAAGTACACAGAGGAAAAAATATCATCTTTCCCACCTGAGGAGAGACTGACGAGGATTAGTTAGCACTCATGATATGCATTGAAATTTCATGGAATTACTGTGATGGGGGTCTTTATACTAAAAGCTCAATAGAAACTTTGAGTATCTTGCTGCATTTGTATTCATATGTGATATATGAAGAATTTCATTTAAAAGAATTTTATTATTAATAGCATGCATATTAATAACTTTTTAAAGCATGAGTTCTCTGTAGAAAAGTTAATACACAGGATTTTTAATATGATAAATTTGAGAAGCAGTAACTGGTGCATTTTTTTCAAAGATAAGAATTCTGAGTCTCACTATAGTTTGTTACAAGTCCTGTGTTTGAGCTAATAGAACATTTTCCTAATGCTTTTCTTTCAATTCTGGATATATTCCTTTGTTATAATAGTTTAGCTGAAGAAATTTTATTCCTGCATTAAAAATGCAGCAAACTCTTTGTATAGGGATTTTTAAGTGTCTGTTTTGCTATGGAGCATATGATATTTTATCCCCAAAGATTTAGTAAGGTCTTATTGTGGTGGAGTTGGAATAAGAAGACAAGTTGTTATGGCATTGTACTCTTAAAAATGTCTTTACCAGCCTCACTCAGTGGTTTACTGCTGTAGTTTCAGATATTTGAGAGACGGAAGCAAGAGAACTACAAGTTTAAGGAAAAGCTGGGCGACTTTGTGAGACCCTGTCACAAAATTATATTTTAAGGAATGGGGTAAGGGGCTGAAAGGATAGCTTACACATCCCTGGATCCATTTTCCAATATCACAAAAGAAGAACACATTATAAATACTAGTTTTTTTAATAACAGAAGTAGATTCTATTTCACTAAATGTGCTTAGGTGAGATATTCTCTGAGACACTGAAGAAGTATCTTTTGTAAAGACGACAATGTGTTAGTGATACAGAGATGACAGTAATTATTAACTTCAGTTATTTTCAATGGTGCAACTTCCCTTTGAATACAGTGTAGAAACATTTTACTCCAAGAGTAGAATATATATATTTTTTTCTTTTTAAAAACTTCTTTATATAGATATGTTTAAATTTTTCTTCCAATGATAACAAATGTTAAGAATTTACATTTTTAAGGAAATGGTATTGTTCATTACACTCTTGTATTTTGAAAGATCTCCCTATTGCAGTATTTCTTCTTACTTTGTGTTGGCATTGTCATTTGAGAATTTTTAAATTTTTGTGTTATTATAATTATTAATACATACTAATTGTGTAAATCATTAGGATTTGCAGTATTTCCATAGATGCACACATAATGCATTAGTACAGTCCTTTCACCCTTCTGTTCTTAATGCTCTACTCTCCTTTCACCATCAGCCTCCCCCCTAGGGCCCAAAAAGTCTCTTAATTTCTTTCTGTACCCCTTCCTCACCATTCCCTGTGTCTATTGACTATATACCCTTCTGTACTTCTACATGGTTGGCTAGGTGGTTTTCTTAAAATCTGTGAGAATTTGTGGTATTTGACTTTCTGTGTCTGGCTTGTTTCACTAAATATAATGTTCTCCAGTTGCATCCAGATTGCTGCAAATGACAATAATATTTAGTTCCTTTTATGGCTGAGTCATATTCCGCTGTAGAATTGTAGCATGTTTTCTTTATCCATTTATTTGATGGACATGCAAGTTGATTTGATATTTTAGCTATTGTGCTGCGGTAGACATGAGGTATGAGTATTTTCTTGATGCAAAGGTTTCGACTCCTTAGGATGTATAACCAGTAGTGGAATTGCTTGCTCAGATGGTAATTCTGTTTTTAGCTTTATGAAGGATCTCCACACTGTTTTGCATAACAGCAATACTAAATATTGCTGCCAATAGTGCGTGCGATTTCCCTTTTCTCCACACCTTACCAACATTTGTTATTTCTTTGTTTTTTGCTGATAGCCATTTTGTGTGGGGTAAGGTAGTATTTCACTGTACCTTTGTTCTGCATTTTTCTAGCAATTACTAAACAAGTATTTTTAATGTACTTATTGTCCATTTGCTTGCCTTCTTTTGATGTGGTTAATTCTTTAGCTCATTTGTTGATTGTGTGTGTGTGTGTGTGTGTGTGTGTGTGTGTGTGTGTATGTGTGCGTGTGTGTATTCATCTTTTAGAGTTTCCTCTGTATTCTGGATGTCAAACCCTTGTCTCTTTCTTTCTTAGGATAATAAGTGATGTCTGTGATTCAAAAGTACTATTTGGTCATCTTTCAGTGATTTCACTTAATATTGAGAGTTGTAGATTTGATCAGCTGTAAAGGTAATTAATTTCCCTATTTTCCATCCTCTTACCTATGTACCTATGTAAAATGGAGAAAATACTGAGCTGACGAAGTGTCTTTATTAGCTAGATCCTCTTGGATTATTTTAAAAGTATGTCTTGCCACGTTAGCATTTTATGAAAATTTTATGAAAATATGTGTATGGAAAACTCATCTCTCTCTCTCTCTCTCTTTCTCTCTCTCTCTCTGTTTCTTCTCAAAACTCATCTCCATTGCCCTAGGGCTGCTGATTCCATGTTATATGCAGGCTTCATTACTTACCTATAAATTGACAAGAAAAATATTAAAACTAGCTTGAATCAGCATATATAGTCACATCTAATCAATCTGGTATTCTTAAGGAATAAAATGAAAAATATAAATATTTAAAATACTAAAGTTTGTATATCCTTACATGTGTTTCCATCTTACCAATTTTCTCCAATGCATCTTTTACTAACTGGAGTTTTGGATTATACAATTGTGAATACTAGCAAACACTTTAATGATAAATCATGGTCATTACTATAAATAAGATCTCTTTTTTTGTTTATTGTTGTTTTCTCTGTTGAAGTACTTTGTGGCTGGGTGTTTAAGTGACACAACACCTGCCTGAAAGTACAAAGTCCCCAGTTGGATTCCCAGTACAAAAAACAAAACAAAACAAAACAAAACTTTGTAAATCATTGAGGAGCATATATTTTTGGTCACTTTGTAAATGAGCTTATGCTGAGCTTTCTGTTTTCCTCTTGCCCTTCTTTTATTGAATTATAGATTGTGTACTACTCTTTTCCTCCCTCTGAACATAAAACATGTGTTTTTATCAATCAAGTAGTCTTTCTGCCCTCCTTTTGATTTTGTGTCTCTCTGCTTTGTCTCACCAATTATTCATTTTAAACTAATTAATGTCATTTAGCCAGGAGTTTTTCTGTGATCGAGGGATGTTTAATTTTCTCCCTAAGGTAATTGGTGCTTACTCTACACTTTTTTTAATGAGGCATTTTCTTCACTTACTTTAAAAGTTTCTGACAATATTTTCTATACCTGAAATTGCTAGACATTCACACTCTTCAATAAGTGACAGATTGTTACACATAACTTTTAAATAGTGACTATAGTTACCAGCAAAAGAGGATTTTTAAATGTTTTCATCACAAAGAAATGGTAAATACCTGGGATGGTAGATATTCTAATAACCTGGTTTGATCTTTTTACAACATATACATCACATTTTACCCTGTACATATACAGAATTACTGTTTGTCAATTGAACTTTTAAGTAGAAAAATGTAATGTATACTGTTGTCAATGTGTGGATATGATTTGAAAAATAGCCTGGAAAATATCATAAACAGGTTAAAGTGAGTCAGCTCCATATGAGAAAAAATAGTGTATAATGACAGTGATTTTTTAAAGTAAGAGTGTTTTCTGTGCTTTCTGGTATACAGTTCTTTTATTTAACTACAAGAAAATGCCCTTGTTTTAATATATTAAGCATGAGTGGCCAGAGGAAAAATTGTTGCCTTCAAGTGAACATTAAAATTTTGCTAATCAATAGTTTCAATTTGCAGATGGTGCATTGTTCTGTTGCATAACTTTGACTTAAATTTTTAGCATTTCTTACGTTGTACACGTAAGTATCAGTTGAAAAATGTTTGCAGAGTTGCTGTTAAAGTGATAGGAACTCCTTGATGTGATCGTTCCTGTCTGATTTCTTCTCATGTAGTAGAAAACTAGATTCTTCTTGGTTCTTTGGGGATGTGTACTTTCTCTTTTTGAGGGTATACGTAGGCCAATAGAGAAAATGCAGAGGTCTGTAACCTATGGCAGCCCTGAATCCCTGATGGCGGGAGAAGTGGAAGCTCACTTCTGCCCAGCATGTCCGGGTAACACCTGGGAGCTCATAAAGCCAGTATTTACACTTCAAAGTAAAAATACAGCTGTCATCAGTTATTGAACTTGCCAAACACCACAGGCGAAGTATATCTTTATTTTACACTGTTACCATTCCTGCATGCTCCTGCCTAAAACTTCCTGTAGTGAATTTTCAGGGCTTCAGGTATTGATAATCAAGCTTGAATCTCTTACTAAGTGGAAATCTGTCTCTACCTGCACAGGCTCACTTTAGCTCTCCCTATTAGCTATTTGCTGTCCTCTGCTCTGGATAGTTTGGAGAGGAAGAGAGAGGTAACCAAGCAAAAATGGGTCAACAATGAGGTGGCACCTTCTGAGACGCTGAATCTCCAGATGAATGTTCCTCCCCTTGTTACATCTTTGTGGGTTCTTTGAGGAACACTCTCTGGGAGTTGCCCATTCCCTGGAATGCCGAACACCATCTCATGAGCTCCTACAATGAGCCCTTCCTAGTACCTGGCTGCCAGTTCATCCCCAGCAAATCACTTCATCCACACTGTCTGGCTGGGTGGAGTCATTTCCAGGAAAGTGTGGCTAGCTCCCTTCTCAAGGGTCCACATCCGGCCTCCTTTCACCACTGCTTCTCTCTCTGTACTCTGGGAGGGTTTTAAGCATTTAAATATTTTAGCAGATCCCATCACTGAATCCCCCAATCTCACTTATTTCTCTTTCCAGTGGTTATAATGTCCATGCATACCAACGCACATATTTTATTTTCTCAAGCAGACATCTTCAGAGTATTTCCGTGCATTATTCTCATTCCATATGATGACAGCAACAGGAGAGAAGGAACCAATTACTCATTAAATGCCTCCTATTCTCAGCTTATTATCTCCTAATGTGAGAACACTAAAATGTTTTGCGGTTAAAGAAGGAATTCCTATGAAACAAGTGAATGAACATAGTACTTAACGCATATGGTTAGTACAGCCTGCTAAAAGTTATCTTCTGAGACACAGGTATGTTCTTCCTTTTCAGATCTGTTTCTTTTTTCTTTTTAATTTTGGAACTTCTGTTGATGCAGTATTTGTAATTCTTGTTTACCGGAAATGAATTTGGAACATTCCCCAAAAGTACCAGGCTTGCTCTTTCTGAACTTCAAAAAAAAAGAATTATTTGGTTTGTTCTGTTTAATCATGTAGGCTTTTGCTTTCCTCTTATCAGGATTATTATTCAATCCTTTCTGTGTGTAATTATCTCAAGTGTCTTCAATTGGCAAAAATGAGAATCTCTGTATTTTTGTCAGAAAGCAGTATCATTCAGCTTTGGATAGCCTTTGCAGCATTTTGCATTCAGTTGTGCTTTTGTGTTCCCGAATCTAAACAAATGAATTTGAATTCTTGGTAAGGAGAGTTAATCTTGAGATAAATGAACTAAAATGTTCTAGAAAAATTTTAAATATCCTTTGATTTGTCTGCAAAGCAGTTTATAAATGGCTTAAATGTGGGGTGACAGGGCCGGCCAAATGACGTCCCTCTAGGTCTAAATACTATTATGTGGCACAAGAATATGAGCTGCTGAAAAAAAGACTTCTTTAATTTCCAAGTCTCCTATTTGTAAAATTTAGGAAGTAACACTTTATGAAGTTCATAACCATTATGTAATATAACTATGCCTAAAGCAGGAGCCTGACAAATGCTTATTGTCTTTCACAACACGTTGTGTTTAGATAGGGATAGATACGGTTTTTGAAACTCCACTAGCACAAAGGATAGTAATTTGGAACGTTTTCTAAAGCTTCCAGTTTTGCTGAGCTCTTTGCAGAGTTAATTGATATTGTGAGGCACCTGAGGTACCTCATGCTTAGGGACCTCATGGAGTTTAAAATTAGATTGCAGTTTTATACCAAAGGTCTCCATTTTGCTGGACGCTGCCTTGGCCCCAGTCACAGATCTGGCTCCTTCACTCTCTTGCTCTGCTCTGCTTTAACAGTTTTGAGGGGGTCTGTTGCTCAGCTCCCTCCCTCTGGGCCATTCTGTGCTAGACTCTGCTGTTCCACTGCTGGACATAACTCTAGAAGATAGAGGGCTCCCAATCTTTAAAATCCTCCAAACACTGAATTTGCTCTTGAGTCCTGTATACAATGTGGGAGAAAGATTTTCTCCCATCTCCTTTCATCACATCTCACTATTAAAGAAGGGGTTAGTTTGGGGGACATATCTGAGTCACAGATGTCTAACTACATAAAGCATTGACAGGCTCATCTTTCTGGTGAGTCAGACTTGAATAAACCTGAGTTTGTCCACTGTGAATTTATCCTAGTCTTTGCTGGTACCTTAACTGAGATGATGTTTAGCTTTGTGCCTCTGTATTAAATACGTAGAGCTTCGTTTATGGTAAAGTATAGGCTCCACTATATACTTTATCATTCTTAAACTTGAGAACTTTGATTCCTCAAAGTACTAAAATATAGACCCGTTAAGAAAACTTAGGACACTTCCTGGCCATCTTTCACTTAAAATACTGGCTCTTACTAAAATTTGAATACATATTGTTCTATCAAGTTTAGACAGTTTTCATATGGCTATGGGTAGAACGTCCTAGAGAGTTACTAATGAAAATGTTGTGGCTCAGTGTTTCAGAAATTTCCACAGCCTGTAAGAATCAAACATTGAGAAATTTTAGATTTATGAGCTCATACTTACTTGTTTTTGAAGCAAACACTATTTAGTTTATTTGAATGATCTAACCACATGGAAGATCTTTGAAATCATGGTTATTTTTAAAAACTGCATATCTGGGGTTGTAATTATTAAAAGTTATTATTCTCATGTAGCCAGATCTTTTCCCTATCACCTGAGAAAAAAATGCATAAATGCTATATTTTAAATAGCTATCATTTTTATTACATATTGATTTGTACTAGTTGCTCCATATACTTGAACTTTCTTAGCTTTTGTAACAGTCTTGATAGTTGTGAATTATGTGGCCTATTTTACATGTGAGGAAATTCCTGAGAGATGTAGTAGGTTTCATGGAGTTACACAGCATCTGAACCAGCAGAATTGCAATGTCTATCCTTCGTGCATTGCTTTCTGTGCTTGATTAGGTTTCAGGGATGCAGCATTCCTAAAAAAGTAAGTTTATTTTCATCATTGCATGTTTTTCTAGCCACTACTAGCAACCAGAAGAAAGCTCACAATTGAGAAATTCCTTTTTGGGCATAGGAAAAGTCCACATATTATAGTGGTCATTACGAGTGGTTTTAAACTTTTTAATTAACTAAAAATATTACAGATTTTTTATTTCCTTGTCTTAACAGTCTACTAATCACTTGGCTTCTATTCCACTTTACATTATCTGCTATTAATGTCCCCATGATAGTAAGAACTATCAGAGTATAATATAGTGCACTTCGATGTTAGCATACTCTCTGAAAGTCTCACGGGATAGATGGTGGCAAACTTTCTAGTAAGTAGTCTGTAATGTTCCCAGTACCATTGTGTAGTAAATACTGCTTTCTTCTACCAAATGGGGGAGTAAAACAACAGGCAAGATTTCCAATTCCTTTTCAGTAAATAAATAATGCTGAACTATGAACTACTTAAGAACTTAAAGAAAAAAGTTACCAAGAAAACCTAAGGTGTAATTTTCAATTTATTTAGATCTGGTGAGCTATAAAGATCAAATATGAATACTAACATAGCTTAAACAATGGAAGCTTGTACTTTAACTGACTAAGCTTTTACACTGTATAGATTTACAGATGCTTTTTTGTTATAACATAGTTAATATGCCCTATTTAATTCCAATTAAGGCTGAACAGTATCTAGGGTCATTGAAGCAAGAACCATCATTGTTCTGGAGTTGTGGGGAAGAGATTTCTGTACAATGGTAGTACAGAGAAATAAGGATGAGAAATTGTCCTATGTGGAACCACAGAGGTAGATGTATAGCTCCAGGCATTTGCCAAGGTCTCTAGAACTCTCTAGAACTCTAAAAAGTGAATTTCACCATCATCGAAAAAATCTACTCAGTGCTTCCCAAAAAGATAAAGCAAAATCGGTAATGAAAAATTGTTATTGTCTTTTGCAAATGATCCACATAATCACATTGAAGGGAGTGGGAAAAATGAAGTTGGCATAGGTAACTTTGGAAAACTGTGTTTTGACTGAGTACTGTAAGCTAAAGACAAAAAGAACTGTATGCAAACACTGGAATCTAGTTGGTGAGTTTTCTTTTCTTTTTTTTTTAACTTGAAAGGATTTTTTTTTTGCATTTTTAAAAATTTTATTTAAAGAGAAAAAAAACAAACAAAACAGAATAAAGGGTAGCAACAATACAGAATTCCAGGAAAAGGGAAAAGAACCAAAAAAAAACCCACTAAGAAATCGTTACTTAGCAAGTTACATACTGACATTTTGGAAATAGTTGTTCAAATTAAAAAATTAAAACATGCAAAGTAGACATTCAAACAGTGAAACTGTTAACAGTTCTGCTCCATGATCTGACAAAAACAGCAATATGGTCATCCATCTTACACACTCAAACATACATGCAATTATATCAAAATGGTAAAATTAAACACAACAAAGCAGAACAAAGCAGGTCACAAGAAAGCAATGTAAGAGACATAAATTTCAAAGCTAGATGATAGGAGGCATTCACTCTCTATTGTACTGACTCTTGTTTTATTCCTAATAGTTGTCCATATTGTCACATACAGGCAGTTCACGTGCAACAACATAGTATGGAACTGCTCTAAGCAGTATGAGGAGGGTGTTTCAGGTCTTCAAGACCAGACAATAGGGAAGCCAAGAATGGCTGTCATAGTGTCTCATTCTCTTCAAAACAGCTGTCCATACCTTTATGTGTGTTTAACTGGAACAAAACAAAACAAGCTAAAATCACTTTGAACAAAGAATGATAGCATTGCTGGATTTCACATTGTGACATTATGGAGTCAGCACTGGGTACAGTAGTGTCTCTTTTTCTTCAAAATAGTTGTTCATTTCAACATGCATTATATAGTTGGTTCTTATAAACTGTTTATAAGCTCTACACATGCATGAGTTTCTACATGTATATCTATCATTTCTGTATTAGAGGAAAAAACAAAACAAAGCAAGACAAAACAAAACAATTCCTAGAAAAGCATGAGGCAAAAAAGTCATATAAAACCACAATACAAGGTGATCTACATGGTTACCATGGTGTTTCAGCAGTGTATAACAACATTAATAAAAACAAAGCATTGGAGACATTATAAGACTTCAAAAGCAGGCAATAATCAAACCAGAGTGGGTATCTTAGTGAAACTTGTCATCTTCAGTGTAGTTGCCTATACTCTTAGACTTGATGCTATCAATCATAACAGATTTGAATAAAATCAGTCAATATAAGATAGCACTCTAACAAACCAGAGTCAAGTAGGATCAGTCATAATAAGACAGTATAAGTTATACAGAGCTTCTGATTAAGTTGATAGGAAATTAAGGATGACTACCATATTATGTCCTCTTATTTTTGGGATAGCTGACCTTGTCCTTGAGTCTAATGTAAGTAGACAAACTGGAACAGCATGTAATCCATCCAAGCAGAGTGATGAGAATAATGTAGATTTTAAATTTTGTTACCCCATTAACAATATCCTCTGCCTTCCTTTTTTAGACAATTCCTCCCCTTTCACTCCCATAGGGTGCACTGCTTGTTTTGGGTCCCACTGTCTCCTAATAGAGACCATCTCAATGGACCCTATCTCTTGATCTACTGTGACTGTGTTTCTCTCTGTTAGTATTTCGAGGCCCTCTATGCGAGAGATTATTGCCAATCTTCTCTGCCTCATTTCTGCTATTCTATTTTTCTGCCATTGGTAGTCTATTTTTCTCTTCCACTCAACTGTCTGCCCCATTCACTGAGGCCTCTCTGCCACTGTTCCTGAAATGCTCGTATTCTTTTTCTCTCTTTCTAAAATTTCCTTTGGGGTTTTTTGTAGGGTTGGATTGGTGGTCACAAATTCTCCCAGTTCCTCTTTGTCATGGAAGCATCTTGTTTCTCCATTAATTTCTAGAGAGAGTTTTGCAGGATACATCAATCTGGGCTGGAGATTGTTCTCCTTCAGTGCTTGAATTACTTTACTCCAAGCTCTTCTTGACCTGATGGTCTGTGTCGAGAAGTCTGCCATGATTTTGATGGGTTTTCCTTTATAGGTGATCTGTTTCTTTTCTCTGATGGCTTTTAATATTCTGTT
>PVJX010036132.1:0-17779 GCA_004027295.1 Dolichotis patagonum
ATGAAGAAGCACAAGTCAAAACAGAAGAACTGTAAAGGCTATTCACAGAAATTATTAAGGAAAACTTACCAAACATAGAAAAAGGAAATGATATGCAGAAGTATGAAGCATACAGAACTCCAGCCACCTACAATGAAAACAGAGCTACAGCCAGACACATAATAATCAAGATCCCATAAATTCAATATAAGAACAGAATATTAAAAGCCATCAGAGAAAAGAAACAGATCACATATAAAGGAAAACCCATCAAAATCACGGCAGATCTCTCAACACAGACCATCAAGTCAAGAAGAGCTTGGAGTGACATAATTCAAGCCCTGAAGGAGAACAACCTCCAGCCCAGATTGATGTATCCTGCAAAACTCTCTCTAGAAATTAATGGAGAAAAAAGATGCTTCAATGACAAAGAGGAACTGGGAGAATTTGTGACCACCAATCCAACCCTACAAAAATACTAAAGGACATTTTAGAAAGAGACAAAATGAATATGAGCATTTCAGGAACAATGGCAGAGAGGCCTCAGTGAATGGGGCAGACAGTGGAGTGGAAGAGAAAAATAGACTACCAATGGCAGAAAAATAGAATAGCAGAAATGAAGCAGAGAAGATTAGCTATAATCTCTAGCATAGAGGGCCTCGAAATACTAACAGAGAGAAACACAGGCAGAGTAGATCAGGAGATAGGGTCCATTGAGCTGCTCTATATAGGGAGGCAGTGGGACCCAAAACAAGCAGTGCACCCCATGGGAGTGAAAGGGGAGGAACTGTCTAAAAAAGGAAGGCAGAGGATATTGTTAATGGGGTAACAAGATTTAAAATCTACATTATTCTCATCACTCTGCTTGAATGGATTACATGCTGTTCCAGTTTTTCTACTTACACTAGACAGGAGGACAAGGTCAGCTATCCCAAAAATAAGAGGATATAATATGGTAATCATCCTTAATTTCCTGTCAACTTAACTGGAAGCCCTGTATAGTTTATATTGTCCTATTATGACTGATCTTATTTGAATCTGGTTTGTTAGAGTGCTATCTTGTATTGCCTGATTTTATTCAAATCTGTTATGATTGATATCATCAAGTCTAAGACTATAGGTAACTACAATGAAGATGACAAGATTCCCTAAGATATCCACTTTGGTTTGATTATGGCCTGCCTTTGAAGTCTTATAATATCTCAAATACTTTGTTTTTATTAATGTTGTTATATACTGCTGAGACATCATGGTAACCATTGTAGGTCACCTTGTATTGTGGTTTTATATGACTTTTTGCTTCATGTTTTTCTAGGAATTGTTTTGTTTTGTCTTGGTTTGTTTTGTTTTTCCCTCTAACACAGAAAGGATAGATATACATGTAGAAACTCATGCATGTGTAGAGCTTATAAACAGTTTACAAGAAGCAACTATATAATGCATGTTGAAATGAACAACTATTTTGAAGAAAAAGAGACACTACATTATCCAGTGCTGATTCTGTAATATCGCAATGTGAAATCCAGCAATACTATCATTCTTTGTTCAAAGTGATTTTAGCTTGTTTTGTTTTGTTTAAGTTCAACACACATGAAGGTATGGACAGCTTTTTTGAAAAGAATGAGAGAGCCATTCTTGGCTATGACAGCCATTCTTGGCTTCCCTATTGTCTGGTCTTGAAGACTTGAAATGCCCTCCTTGTACTGCTTAGATCAGTTTCATACTATGTTGTTTCATGTGAATTCCCTGTATGTGACAATATGGACAACTATTTGGAAGAAAACAAGAGTCAATGTGATAGAGAGTGAATATCTCTGATTGTTTAGTTTTGAAATTTATGTCTCTTACATTGCTTTCTTGTGACCTGCTTTGTTATGTTTTGTTGTGTTTGATTTTACCCTTTTGATATAATTGCATGTATGTTTGAGTGTGTAAGATGGATGACCATATTACTGTTTTGGTCAGATCATGGAGCAGAACTGTTAATAGCGTCACTGTTTGAATGTATATTTTGCATGTTTTAATTATGTAATTTGAACAACTGTTTCCAAGATGTCAGTATGTAATTTGTCAAGTAATGATTTCTGGGGTTTTTTTTTTTGCTTCTTTTCCCTTTTTCCTTGGAATTCTGTATTGTTGCTACCCTTTATTCTGTTTTGTTTGTTTGTTTCTCTTTAAATAAAATTTTTAAAAAAGAAGGTATGCACAAATGATGACTATCAGAATAAAAATAAAGGAAATATTTACAGATTCTATGTTAGTTACATTTCTGGTCACTGGTACATAATACCAAGCACACACAATTCTAATGAGGAAAGATTTCTTTTGCTCACAATTTGTAGAAATTGCAGTCCTTTGTCAGCTGGCTCCAAAGCAGGGTAGTATGGCAGAAGTGGATAGCAGACAAGAAATATCTTCAAGGAATGAAAGCATAAAGCAGAGAGAGAAAAAAATAATGGAGGAAGAAGTGGGATATACCTGTAGGCCACAACCCTGGTGACTCACCTCCTGACATCACATTTTGCTATAAATGATTGAAAAGTATCATGTCTCCATGATCTAATTAGCTCCTAAAGCCACATGTAAGAGTGTATGAAACTTTGGTGAAGCATCTAGATAACAGCCATAATATCTGCCCGTAGCCCCCATAAAAGATTATGTACATCCCTTTATGTAAAATCCATTTAGTGCATCTGAAAGAGATACCTTAGTCTTAACAGTTTCAGACTCAGTACTGGTTTTAGACTCATTCAGAATACAAAAATTGTGGGGTCAAGAAAGATTCCATGTCATATTTCAGAAGATCTTGGATGTCAGGTAGTGTGACCCTGAGAGGAGAGTGTGTGAAGCTGCAAGTATGAACCCAAAAATGCAGTGGAAATCCCAGGATATTGGAAAGTCCAGGAACATGGTATGCCTAAGAAAAGCTGCAAGTAATAAGCAAAGCCAGCCCATCAGAGTGGCCATGAGGGTGTAACCAGGGACCAGGGATATAGCTCAGTGGCACAGCACCTACCTGGCTAGCACAAGGTCATGGATTTATTCCCAGTACCATAAAAAATAAAATAAAATAAAATAAAAGTAAATTAAAGTAAAATAAAAGCAAAAGGGTCTGTAAACAGTTGTCTTTGTATTGTGATTTTGATTATTGCTTTGGTGAAATGAATTTTGAAGACCACAAAACAGCTTATAAATATCAGTGCGGTATGACTGCATGTTTAATAGAAAGAATAAAATGAAAACCTTCCCACTTTTCAGGGGGGGATTCCATAAAGTGAATCCCACAGATATTTAAGTCCATTGGTCTTTTAAATAGTTTTTGGTATAGGTGAAAATGACAAAAACCAGGGATGTAGTTGCTAGTAGGCCTTTGATGTCTGGAAGACCATGTGTCTTGTTTATATTTTACTTTTTTTTTTTTTTTTTGGTACCGGGGATTCAACTCATGACCTCGCACTTGCCAGGCAGGCACTTAAGCCACTGAGCTAAATCCCCAGCCCAATTTTACTTCTTTTTTTTAAAAAAAATTTATTTAAAGAGAAAAAAGGTAAAACAAAAAAGCAAACAACTACACAGAATTCCAAAAATAAAATAAAATAAAATAAAATAAAATAAACACTAAGAAATCACTAGTTGATAAATTACAAACTATCCTCTTAGAAATAGTTGTTCAGGTTACAGAATTAAAGCATACAAAGTGTACATTCAAACAGTGAGACTGAAAACAGTTCTGCTCAAAAGTCCAACAAAAACTTAGTAATATGGTTATCTGTCTTACACACTTAAACACACATGCAGTTTTATCATTTAGAGAACTTTCTTTTCCTCTCTTTTTGACAATATAAATTTGTATTTTACTTCTTTATGGTGTATTTTTTGTCTTTTGCATATTCTTATGCTTTGATTGTGAGTTTATATACATTAATTAATTGGGCCATTATTTATTTAGGCCCTGAGTTTTAGTTCATTTTAGGTAAACTATTTAAGACTTGTTTCCTATCTAATGTTTTTATCTCTTGGTTCTAAGGGCAGTCCCACAGGGATGAGGTCTTCCCATAAGTTTGTAGTTCACATCTTGTTACAGATTGCCTTGAGAACGAGACAAAAAATAAAGGGATTTAGTGTTTG
The DNA here is from genome assembly GCA_004027295.1 of Dolichotis patagonum. Lineage (NCBI taxonomy): Eukaryota > Metazoa > Chordata > Mammalia > Rodentia > Caviidae > Dolichotis > Dolichotis patagonum. The sequence goes on from PVJX010036132.1 coordinate 4,108, forward strand.
CCTTGCTAGATTTTGTTTTTACTTTTGTTCAATACTTTTCTGTTCCCCTACTTTTACCTTTTCAAATGGGAGTATTTATCCTGTATCATTGTATGGTGGAAGTGTGTAACTTTAGTTTTGTTTTTGCAGGGACTCACATCTGAGTTTATCTTAAATTTCAGAGAAGACTTTAGACACCAAGGTCTGCCACCAGCTAGAGTGGCAGACAGGTTTTCTTCTACCTTGGCTGATGGATGAGAGATATGAACCAAGTCCTGAGGAACAAATTCCATAAGAAACCACCATTTTGGAACATGATGCCCTGGGGTTATCATATCAAAGCAGTCTTTCACATTTATAATTGTGAGCCTGCAAAAGGTGGAGCCTGTATTCTGTCCCTTATGGCATTTTCCCTCTTGTCCTCTTTCAAAGTACCTGATAACTTTTTAATGATATTTATTTTAGCAATCAAATTATCCTCTTCTTCATCTCTGCAGGGCCCAATTTGACAGGTTGTATTCTTTCTGGTGAAATGCAAACTTTTAAAATCATTCAGCTATACCTTTTTCTCTTGATTATTAAGGTAGAGCTAGCTTAAAACACCCAACAGTAGCCAGGCCACAAATTCAACATTAGAGTGCCTTGAAATTTCTTCTATCAGATTAATTAGTCTGCCACCTTTAATTTCAGACTCCTGTAATGTCTCTGACATTGAGCAAAATATAGGCATTGTTTTTTTCAGCCAACATAGAGCACATATGGCCTGGAGCCCAACTTCCAATGGAATCCTTGCTCCTAACTGAAACCTTCTGAGTGTGATCTTCAAAAACAAAATCGCAGTCAGGATTCTAGTTTTATAAGGCTGCACATAATTTTCCATTGAACTTAGGGCTATTCTCCAGACAGCATCTCTGTATTGGTTAGTTTTTTCTCATTGTTGAGATAAAATATCTGATGCCCATAATTAAGGAAGGAAAGGTTTGTTTATCTCACAGTTTGTGGAGGTTTTAGTCCATACTTGGCTGGATTCAAGGTACAGTGGCATGGCAGAGGGCAGCAGTTCATGGTGGTAGAAAACAGCAAAATCAACAATTACAAAAGTGAGGTGCTCATGCAGCAAAATCTTTCTGTTCTTTATATTGCATGTAGGCCAAACCTACCCTTGGGTGAGTGTAGGACTCACACCCATAATCCTAACATTGGCCCATGAATTAATCAAAATTCTAGGAGTCATGCATGACTGCATGGGGCTTTGAGGGGATGTCTAGACACAAACCATAACAATCTCTAAACCTTTTAAAACTCCTTCTGCAAGCTAGTTCCAAAGGCTTCTGAACCAAATCATCATGTAGCTTCAAACCAATGACTGCACTTCTCTAGTACCTAAATATGTCTTTGTCACTTTTCTTATTGATAGGACACAATACTCAACAATCACAATTTTAAGCAGGAAAGGCTTATTTTGGCCTCTAATTTGTAGAGGTTTCAGTCTTTGTAGGCTGGCTTTAAGATAAGGCAACATGGCAAAGAGGCATGGAGAGAGGAAATATCCATATGGCTTGGTGGCAGAAAGTAGAGAGATCATGAAGGGAAGGAGGGTGATAAATCCTTCTAACACAAGCTTCTACTGACCCACCACCTCCATCCAAGCAACATCTCCCAACATCATACTTAACTAAGTTTATAACTTATGAGTACACTAATCAGCTGATGAGTGTAACACACCCATGATACAATCACCCCTGCCAAAGCCCCAGGTAGGGGTGCATGAAGCTTTAAGAATACCTCTAGATGTAAACAACAGTAGGTCTATAGATTTTAAAAACTTATAGGAGGATATTATAAATGATGTTTTAATAATTTAATTAAAATAAATCATTGAAAACACCATGAATGAAACTAAGAGTAAAGGAAACAATCATTGTCTAGTAAACAAATCTGAAATTTAAAACCTACTCTTCCAGAAAATTCCATGTGCAGTTGGTATCACCAGTGGTTTCATCCAAAATACTTAAAAAGTCATGACCTTGTGTTTTCTCGGCATGAGATGTGCCATTGAGCTATATCCCTGGCAGCCATATTCTTTTCCTAATTATTGTTAAGTGATTAGTACATGCTTGGAATCCATTATGATTACATTCATCAAGGGAGTTGGTGCATATACATGACATTTCCCAAGTCGGTTTTTAACTTCCCCAAATGAATCTCATGAATTTATTCTCTTACATATTACACAATTGGAAATAACCAAAAGAATCTTTGGCATATGAGAAAAGAAAGACAAGGAAAAGGGAGGGAATAGAGGAGGAGATTAAAATGGGGGTTGTGAAGTGCAGTGTACATGGACCACATCCATATGAGGAATATGACTGTCATGTACTAAAAACATGTATAAAAATGTGTATTTTTGTAAGTGTGAGAAAATATGGTTTTGATTAAATTACTTAGGGTGAAAATATTGGGTAAAATGGAAGTACTATTCTAAAAACTCTTATTTTAGTGTCTTTTTCAAGTTTTACAATTTCCACCTCTGATCTTTAGCATTTTTCTGATGATGGCTTTGGGAAACTCGATAATATATTTTAACATCTTGTTAATTTTTACAAATTGTATCTTTAATTCTAACCTCCAAATAGTTGGGTTCACAAACTTGTCTGATCTCAAGATGTTTCTGCACAAAATTACTGCTAAAAATATTTTAAGCATCAGCCACACTATTATTATCAAAGTCATAACAACTGTTATCCAACATGTACTATATGCTGAATATAGGTGTCTATTTTAGTTGCTATTGCTTAAAATATAAAACTTTTTATTTTTTATTATTAGTCAGGATGTCACTTGCAGGAAAATTAATGAGACTTGAGAATATAATGCTAAGTGAAATAAATCAGATACATAAAATTAAATATCAAGTAGTTCCTCTTACATGATAAACTAAAATATAAATATTACATAAATAAGTACATTGAAAGAGAGATGGTGGAAAAAGTAAAAGGAAACTTTTCAACAATGAGAGAGTTAAGGGAGAAGAAGACAAAGTGAAAACATTTTATTAAAATTTTATTGAAAGAGAAAAGCAAAATAAAACAAAACAGAAAAAAGGGTAGCAAAAATACATAATTCCAAGGGAAAAAGCAAAGAACAAAAAAACACTAAGAAATCATGACTTGATGAATTACATACTGTCATCTTGGAAATAGTTGTTTAAGTTGCAAACCTAAAACATACAAAGTAGACTTTCAAACACTGAGACTGTTAACAGTTCTGCTCCAAGATCTAAAAAAAAAAGTAATATGTCCTCCATCTTCCACACTTAAACATTCATGCAGTTATATCTTTTAGAGTACTTTCTTTTCCTCTTTTTTTTTTTACAGTCGCAATTACAGATTTTGGTGTTTACAACTCCTACATTTCTTATTAATTTGTACACTAGAGACACAATGTGATATTTATAAACATGATTCTTATTTATTTCACTAATGAGGATAGTCTCAAGTTTTCTCCATTACCCTATGAAGGCCTGAAGATCATCCTTCTTCATAGCTGAGTAATATTCCATTGTATTAAAAATACCACATCTTTTCCATCCAATCTGCAGTTGATGGGCATCATGGTTGTTTCCAAGATTTAGCTATTACAAATTGTGCTGCTATAAACATGGGTGCACATATATTAATGTGATATGGCATTTTAAGTTTTTCTCAGAAAATACCCAGAAGGTTAATAGCTGGGTTGAATGGAACATCCAATCCTAGTCTTCTGAGAATTCTCCATACATATTTCCATGGTGGTTGCACCAGTCTACACTCTCACCAAGAGTGGGGCAGTGTTCCTTTTTCCCCACAGCCTCACCAACATTGTTATCAGTTGATTTCCTGATGGCAGCTATTGTTTTCCCATGGGAGATGAAATCTCAGTGTTGTTTTAATTTGCATTTCTCGAATTACCAATGATGGCGAATATTACTTCATGTATTTATTTACCATTTGCATATCTGAAAAATGTGGTCATCTCAAATGTCCATTTTTTGAGAGGGTCTTTGAACTTGAGGGGCTTGATGTTTTTCAATTACTTAAATATTCTGCACATAAGTCTTTTGTCTGAGGGGTTGTTGGCTAAAATTCTTTCCCATTCTGTGGGTTTTCTTTTAACTCTGTTGGTGATTTCTTTTGAAGTGCAGAAACTTTTCAATAACATGAGATCCCAGTGGTTGATTCTCAGAAGCATTTTGGGTACCGTTTGCATTTTGTTCATGAATTCTCTGCCTACCCATATGTCTCCAAGATTTCTACCTACCTTATATTCCAGTAGATTTAGTGTTTTGTTTTAATGTTTAGATCTTTGATCCATTTAGACTTTAGTTTTGTGTATGGTGATAGGCATGGATCTAGTTTCAGTCTTCTGCATGTGGAGAGGCAATTTTTCCAACACCATTTATTAAAGAGGCTATCCTTCCTCCAGTGAACATGTTTAGCCCCTTTGTCAAATATCAGGTGGCTGAGTGTCTTTGTACTTATACTTGCATCTTCTAATCTTTTCAATTGGTCCAAAGGTCTATTTCTTTGCCAGTAACATGCTGATTTTATCACTGAGGCTTTGTAGTACAGTTTCAATTCAGGAATTGAGATGCCTACAGTCTTGTCTTTATTGCCCAGAATTGCCTTTGCTATTCTAGGTTTCTTATGGTACCAAATGTATTTTAGGAGTGTTTTCTCTAGATCTGTGAGGTATGTCAATGATATTTTGATTGGGATTGCATTAAATCTGTATAGCAATTTTGGTAGTGTGGCCTTTTTCACAATGTTGTTTCTTCCTAGCCAAGATCAAGGAATATTCTGACATTGTCTAATATCCTCTTCAATCTCCTTTTTTAGCATAGTATAATTTTCAGCACATAGGTCTTTTACATTCTTAGTTAGGCTGATTCCTAAGTATTTCATTTTTTTAGATGTTATTGTGAAGGGCAATATTTCCATAATTTCTCTTTTTATGAGTTTCTTGTTTGTGTACAAGAATGCTTTTGATTTTTTAGCATTGACTATGCATCCAGCTGCACTGCTGAATTTATTTATTACCTCTAGTAGTCTTTTAATGGAGTTTTTTGGGTCTTCTATGGAGTGTATCATGTCATCTGCAAATAGTGATAATTTAATTTCTTCCTTTCCTATCTTTATTCCTTTTATTTCTCTCTCTCTTGTCTGGATTGCCCTGGATAGTGTTTCCCAAAATATATTGAAAAGGACAGGTGATTGTGGACATCCTTGTCTTGTTCCTGATTTTAAAGTGAAAGCTTTCAGTTTTTGTCCATTTAGTATAATATTGGCTGTTGGTTTGTCACAGATAGCCTTTATAAGGTTGAGGTCGACAGGATTTATTCTGATCTGAAGGTTTTTTTTTATAATGAACATGTGTTGGACTTTATCAAAAGCTATTTCTGCATCTATTGAGATGACCATGTGGTTTTTGCTTTTGGCTCTGTTGATGTGCTGTATGACATTTATTAAGTTGCATGTTTAAGCATCCCTGCATTCGTGGAATGAACCTCACTTGGTCATGCTGTATAATCTTCTTGATGATTTGCTGCATTCTATTTTCCAGGATTTTATTGAGAATCTTTGTATCTATGTTGATTAGTGAGGTGGGCCTATAGTTCTCCTTTTTGGTTGACTCTTTCTCTGGTATTGGTATGAGTTATACTTGCCTCCAGCAATGATTTAGGGACGATTTCTTCCATTTCAATTTCATTGAAGAGTTTAAGGAGTATTGGCATCAAATATTCTCTAAATTTATTGTAGAATTCTGTCATGAATCCATCAGGACCTGGGCTTTTCTTTGTTGATAACTTTTTTTTTATTGCATTTTCAATTTCATAGCTGATATTGGGTTATTCAAAATTGCTATACCTTCTTGGATGAGGTTTGTTAGTTCATAATTTTCTAGAAATCTGTCCATTTCCTCTGTGTTTTCCTCTCTCTGAGTAGAGATTTTCAAAGTAGGTATTCACGATCTTTTGAATTACCTTGGAATATCTAGTAATTTCCCCCTTTTCAGTCCTTATTGCATGAATTTGGGTTTTTTCTTTCTTTTTCTTTATAAGGTTAGCTAGAGGTTTGTCAATTTTGTTTATTCTCTCAAAAAAACAAGTTTTTTAAAAATTATATTTAGAAAGAAAAAACAAAACCAACCAAACAAAACACACAAAAGAGCATCAACAATACAAAATTCCAAAGGGGGGGAAAAAAGAAAAGAACAACAACAACAAAAAACCCACTAAGAAATCACTAGTTGATAAATTACATACTGTCACCTTGGAAATAGTTGTTCAACTTACAAAATTAAAGCATGCAAAGTAGACATTCAAACAGTGAGACTATTAAGAGTTCTGCTCAACAATCTAACAAAAACAGTAGTATGGTCATCTATCTTCCACACTTAAACATACATACAGTTATATCCTTTAGAGCTCTTTCTTTTGCTCTCTCTCTTACAGTAGCAATTATGCATTTTGGGTTTTATTACTCCTACAGTTCTTATTACTTTTTTTTATTTTAAAGAGAATAAAACAAAAGAGGGCAGAACAAAACAGATCAGAACAGAACAACATAAGCAACACAACACTTTACAACAAGACAACCGGATATTAACAGTAGCTGTCAAAATATCTCTTTCTCTGCTATAGTTGAGCATAGTTTCAGATACAATAATATCAAACATAACACATTAGTATAAAACCATTCAAAAGAATGAAAGAATTACAGGACATTCTGAACCAAATAATTTGATCAATGGCTACCATAATATCTCATTTTGAATAAAAAGATTTGTTTATAGTATCACATATATTAAAATCCCAATAAGACACAACATGTTAGAACCGATGGTAGTAGCAGAGTAGAAGCATGGTAGGGCTTCTAAGGAAGATGATATTAAATCAGCAATGGCTGCCATAATGTTTTGTTTTCTTCAAAACCACTGTTCATACCATCACACATAATAAAGTCAAACAAAACAGATTAAAACCATTCCAATGGATGAATGAAAACATTGAAAATCTTCAAAGCAATGAAATGAGGAATCATGATTACTATAAAATCTTATATACTCTTACCAACTCTCATACTAGGGATACTATACAGTATTTACAATTGTGTGTTTGGTTTATTTTGCTTATGAGTATTTAACCTATATTTTTAAGATTTACTAAAGCAAAGTAATAATTTCTATGTATCTTATTTTGTGTAACATGATATATTGTCTTAGTTCATCAAGTCTTCCATAACAAAGTACTGTACACAACAAAGCTTATATACAACAGAACAAATTAAAATTTTTAAGTGTATATTTGCAATGCATAGCATTTGTATTCAGTTTAGGAGTTTGATACATGTGCATATCACAATTTGATCATTTTAACTTTAGGCTAAATTCACTATCAAGTCACCAGCAGATTTGATGTCTAGTAGGGGCCCAGTTTCTGGTTTAAAGACAATAACTTTCTACTGTATCCCAACATGGAAGAAACAATGATAAATCTCTTTTAGGGACTCTTTTATAAGGACATTAGTCCTATACTTGAGTGTTCTCCTGTGATGGACTAATGCCCTCCTGCTAATACTATAAAGTTGGAGGTGATGATTTTAACATAAGAATTTGGAAGTGGATACATAAATTAAGACAATAGCACATATAAAATGTATGCAACTTTCCTGGTCTTGGTAAAGACTTACTACTGTTCTTTGTTGTCCCATTTTCTCTTTCCTCTCTCAAAATTATTGCATCTCATTTCTCATGTTGGACTCAGAGACACCTCTGCAGAGACTGTGAGTAGCTATGTGAAGTAAAATAAAATATTTTGGGGCTAGGTACTTTGTGTATGTTTCTACCAAAAATTTCCTTCTTCCATTTAAATTATAGCCTATAAGTAATAAGATTTATCATTGGTCATAGTTTTAAATGAATTAAAAACATAGTTTAATACCTTAAATAAGATATTCATTTTCTGTTGTTAGTTGCAGTGGATTCTAGAAGAGGAAAATATGTTCAATACGATTCTGTAAACATTTGGTTAATCTTACTGAGCTTTTGATATTTTACTTAAAAATAATTTTTTTTCTGAGAGTGAGGTATATCACAGAGGTAACTACTCTTCTTCCAGTCTGATTATTTGAATCAAGCATTCTGGGTACTGACTCAATTTTGTTATCACTAGTATGCTACTTAAGAAGCCATTGGAAATTCATTGATGGCTTTGGTATAGCTTTTAACTTGGAAATCTAATGTTATCAACACCAGTATTATTAGAACTAATCCCTCATTTGTTTATAGAGTACAAGAATTTATGTGACTGACTTAGGTGATGAATATTGGTCTGACTGATAATATTGACTGAGTAATCTCATGGATTAAAGTTGACCTGAAAAACAAAATAAAGGTCTTTATATATTTTTCAATAATATTAGATTGAAATCAAATTATATCAAGCAATTTTGTTGCTACATTTTTTAAAGTCCTATTAGGCTCATCAATATTGTGATTGTCAGTTTACAGGCAATAAGGAAAGCTCTAAAAATAGTATTACCATCTCTTCTGCTTAGTTGTGTCATATACTTATTTTTTCCAATAAGACAAGTTATAAATAATTATTGACAATTGTTTGTATATTTTATCAATCTTTAAAAAATAGTACAACATTATCTAAAGCCCCAACACAAACAACAGCATAGTGTGTCTATGCTTCTCCCATGTAGATCGATAACATTGCATGTAAAATATATCCAACTGTTTACCTTACTCAGAAAGAGTATCAAATAGGCAATATTCTATTACTACCTGAAATGAATGGCCATTTCCTGTTCACCTCCAATATTAATAAGTACTCATATGGTATTGAAATTAATTGATCCTGTTGCTCAGTTGGATTTATTAGTTGTAAGAGTCTTCTGGTAGTGCATTTTGTGTTTTCTGTGTAAAGAATCAGGTAACCTGCAAATAATGATATCTTGAATCTATCCTTTGTGATAAACATTCTTCTTATTTCTCATACCTGATTATTTTGGTTAAGGTTTTAAGTACTCTTATGAATATGGAATATTGGAGTGGAGTTTTTTTTTTCCCTTGCAACTGATGTTGAAAGGAATGTTTTCATTTTTTCCCAATCATATGATCCCAGTGCAGTTTTCATAAATGGCTTTTGTCAGTTTTAGATAAGGTGATTATATAACTGTCATAATCAGTGTTTATTTTACCATGGATGGAGTTTGAATATTGTCAAAGGCTTTTTTGAATATATTGAAATTATTAAGCTACTTTTGTCCTCACTTATGTTTATAGGGTGTACTACATTTATTGGTTAATGTTTGTTGAACATCCTTGCATCCATGGGATGAATCCACATTGGTCTTTTTACTTTGAAATTATATTGATGAGTTCTTTTGCCTCTTTTTATTAAGAAAATAGGATAATAATTTTCTTTTTCTCTTGTGTTTTTGTCCAATTTTCTCACTAGGGAAATGCCAGCTTGAAAGAAAATGTTGGGATGGATTGCAGACAGAACCTGCCCAAGTACACTGGGGATGCAACTCTCCCTTGTGGCATTCTCTACAGATCAAAAACATGTTCATAGAATGTGTACCCTGACATCAGCCAATTGTCAATGCCAAGCCTGCTCTGTGGTTTTTATCCCCTCAGGATGGGGAAGTAGAGGTGCCTCCCAACTGATCAACCTAATTATACATGACACTATTGCTCCAGTAGAGAAGATAAAACTCATAGAGTTTGTATCTCCAGGGAAAAATAAAAGACCAGCCAGCAGCACTAGTCACAAGAAAATCCCATTGTTATTGTAAACTATCAAAACAGCATGAGGTTTCACTCCAAAAATGACCTTTCCATGGCAGGCTACAGTAAGAGATGACACCAATTACAACACTCACCATTCTACCAGAAAATGTTTAATCAAGCACCATTTTTAAAGTGGTTAATTAAGACTTAGCCACAAAATAACTGCATATCAGAGATTTCAGTGTTAACCTCCCATAGTGACTGAGTGACAGACAATCACAGAAGACAGCTGTGGAGAGGATGTAGGTTATATATTAACTCCTTGAAGTGTTTAAGCTGAGGCAAAAAAAGAATAGTTAGTTAATCCTATGCTATAACAGTGGAATATTTTTCTATTGTTAGTGGAGGTATACTTGTTGCATTCAGTAAATATTTACTATGCATCACTATTTGGTTTACATAGTGTTTATGCAATAAATATATCTCTATGGTTAAGTGTGGTATATTACCAGTTCTTAGGGTATGTTAACATCCAAGCTAGTCTTTAGTGCCATTACAACAGCTAATTTTATTGCAATTTACAAGGTGGCATAGATGTTTCTATTAATAGGATTTCTCTTTAACCAATATCAGAACTGTGTTTTCATTGTTAACAATACAATGACCAAATACCATGTTGCTGGAGAATGCAATGCAGTCTTACCTCTGAAATAAATGGAGGTGATTGGAACTTGGGAAATGGGCAAAGGCCTATTGCCAACCATGTCCATAGTGCCTCACTGAAAAGTAGACACTAACTAAAGTGGTCCCTATACTGATAACAATCTTTCACAGTAATCAACTAACAAATCTCAGCACAAAGCCAAATCAAATAAAGCAATACAATATAAACTTGATAAGTGATATTAATGAAATACTTCTAAAAACTCTCAATTCTCCAAAAATCAATCCCAGAGATATCCATGGGAAGAAACTAAAAGCCACACAGTGAGTTGTTTCCAAGGATTCCAAAGACAATAAAAAAACAGATTATAATAGGTTTGGTAAACTCCAAAAAGTGATAAGTAAACAAAGACTATAATTAATAAAGAAAACCATCATCAAGTTTAGTTTACAGAAGACAGTAATGAAAAGCTAGCTGAACTAAACAAAACAACACTACACATGAATAACTAGTTTAGCAAAAAATGGAGTTCATTTCAAGGCACCAAACAGAAATGCATGAGATTAAAACTTCTATCAGTAGTAAGAGGAGCAAAATGGTTAAATATGAGGACAGAATGTAAGAACTAGAATATAGGACTGCTGCAGGAGACAAATTATTTAAATACTTAAAAAAACAAGTGAACATCAAAAATGGAACCAATAGCTATTAGATGGTGCAAAGAGGACTAACCTAAGATTAATTGAAAATAATGTAAGATTAGAGAAAAACACAAACTACATAAAAATCCTGTTCACAAAAGTAATAGCAGTAAACTTTCCAAACAGGGAAACAATTTAAAATGCTGATATGCTAGGAATGTATAAAATGATAGGTAGCCAAGATCAGCGAAGAAACCCTCCACAACTCATCTTACTCATAAATGCAGAATGTGTAATGCAAGGACAGAATCTTCAAAACTGTTAGAGAAAAGCAATAAATAATATATAAAGCTAAACTCATTGGTATAACATGAGACTTTTCAAAACAAATTGTAAAGCTCAAAAGAGCTTAGAGAGAAGTGTTTGAAATGCGAAAATAAAATAAATTCCAACCCAGACTGATATGTTCTGCAAAATATCTGGCAAAACTGATGGAAAAATAAAGCATTTCCACTAACCCTAAGAAATTCTTGACCATGAAACCAGCACTCGAAACAATTCCAAGAATATCCTAGAAGAGACAATAAATGAAAAAAAAATCACCAAAATGTCTAGTACAGGGAGTACAAAAGCAAGGTAAGCAGTTAATCAGAAGGAAAGAGACTCTGCAAATGGGAAAATATTGCAATAGCAAGAATAAATAGACGTGTTTCAGTAATAATTCAGTGTCAATGGTCTTAATTCTCTAATAAAAGACAAATTTGCAGAATGGATGAAGAAACAAATTTCAGTGGTATGCTGTACGAAAGAAACACATTTGGTCTGAAATAAAAAAATTCTTAGACTAAAAGCCAAAGAATGGAAAGCAATATTGTATAAAATAGAAAATGGAAAAAAGGAGTAGCTATATAATATTCAGGCAAATAATTTCAAGCCAAATTTCATCGGAAGAGGCAAAAAATATCACTATACTGTGATTAAGGGAACAGTTTAACAGAAAGAGATAGGAATTAAAATACAGATATAGATCAAGTGGATAAAATTGATATAGATCAACTAGACCATACAGATCAACCAGAAAAAAATCAAGGAAATATCATATTTGATTAAAACCTTCAAATGTACTTAGTAGATATCCACCATCTCCAACTCCAAAACAAGAGAATGAAGACTCTTCTCAGCAGTACATAAAAAATAATCTGCAAAATATACCACATACTAAGCAATAAAGGAACCTTTTTAAAATGCAAAATACTTAAAATTATCCCATGCATATTTTCAGACAGAAGCACAGCAAAACTAGAAATCAGTGAAAAAAAGAAACCACAAAATTTTAAATGGCTTGGAAATTAGAGCATGCACTATTTAGTACTCAATGTGTCATATAAAATCAAAGAAAGAATAAGACATTTCCTAGAATAAAATGATAATGTGAGCAAAACATACCAGAGCTTATGGGACACAATGCAAACAGTTTTAAGGAGGAAGGTTGTAGCTGTGAGTACTCATACCAGAAAAAAATGAACAAAGTGAATAAATAACTTATGATAAAAGGAGGTTTAAGAAAAACAAGATAAATTCAAGTTCAAAGTAAGTATAAGGTCAGAAAATTTTTTTAAATTTTTATTTTAAAGTGAATAAAACAAAAGAGGGCATTACAGAGCAGATCAGAACAGGACAACATAGGCAACACAGTACTTTCCATTAAGACAACCAGATATCAACAGTAACTATCACAATATCTCTTACTCTGCTATAGTTGAACATAGTTTCAAATACAATAATATCAAACATAACAAAGTAGTATAAAGCCATGCAAAGAGTGAAATAATTACAGGGCTTTCTGAACCGAATAACAGAAAATGACCAATGGGTACTATAACATCTCATTTTTGATAGAAAAATTTTGTTTAACTATCACACATATTCAAATCCCAATAAGACAGAATGTGATAGATAGAACCAATGGTAGTAGAAGAATAGAAGCATGGTAGCACTTCTAAGAAGGATGATATTAAATCAGCAATAGCTGTCATGAGGTTTTGCTTTCTTCAAAACCGCTGTTCATACCATCACGCATGATATAGTCAAACAAAACAGAATAAAACCATTCCAACTGATGATTGAAAACATTGAAAGGCTTCAAAGCTATGAGATGGGGACTCATGCTTACCATAAAGTCTTATATACCCTTATCAACTCTCATACTGGGGAGACTATATGGAATTTACACTTGTGAGTTGGGTTTATTTCACTTAAGAGAATGGTCTCAAGTCGTGTACACTTATTTATAAATATCTCAATGTGATCATTCTTTATAGCTGAGTAGTACTCCATTGTATAAAAATGCCAGAACTTTTTGTATCCATTCCTGAGTTGATGGGCACTTAGGTTGTTTCCAGGATCTGGCTATTACAAATTGTGCTTCTCTAAACATGGGTGCACATATATCACTGTGGTATGATGTTTTCAGTTCTTCTGGGAACATGCGCAGAAGTGGAATAGCTGGGTCAAATGGGACTTCCAAACCCAGCTTTTTGAGGATTCTCCAGACTGACCTCCACAGTGGTTGCACCAGTCTACACTCCCACAAACAGTGTAGAAG
>PVJX010036133.1:0-17759 GCA_004027295.1 Dolichotis patagonum
CCTGTCCTGTGCTTCTCTAAATCTGACCCTCAGCACCTTCAAAATGCCACTTCCTTAATGAAAATGGCCCTTTCTTCCCAAGCAGACGTCATCATCTCCTGCTCTATATTCTCACACTGCTTGCTAGTTGCTGTCATAAATTACAGAGGCTCTCAATGACTCGTTTCCCCCACTAAACTGCAACTTCTTAAAAGTCTGACCCTGCCTTTCCTACATTCTTTCCAGTGTCTAGCACATTGCCGGCATTAACATAATGTTAATATGCATTTGTAGTGAATAAATTACTTTTAGAAAAGGAGTTATAAAAGAGAAATTGGTTTAATTTTTCTTAAAGCTATAGAGGAAACTAGATAATTGATAACATCTTTTCAATATAACCTAAATCAAATGGTTTTTGAACAAGATAAATATTTTCCTTTAAGGCAAGTATGCTTCAAAACTGAACCGCATTGTAAAACAAAGCAAGAGCTGTTTCCTGTCTAGGCGGACTGTCGCGTGCTTTTGTTAATATTAATGACACATTAAATTCCCCTCTCTGTGCTGAAAGATTTGTGCACCACATGGCGATCATTTAGAGAAAACATTGTGCTCATTTGCCACCTACCAATCCGTAGCACATTAATTCTGATGAACTTCAATTTCCTCATCTTACAGATAAGAAACACTATTTTCAGCCTAACCTATTTCACAAGTTTACTTTGATAGACAATAATATAAGTAATAGAACTTTGTAAATTGTAACATTCTGTATAAATGTGAGGTATACAAGGAACATTAATATTAGGAACACTAAAGTAGGAAAATGAGAATAAGTAAGTAAATAACCGACATAGATCAGACTTTTCCAGTTAAATTTATATGCAATATTAAATGAAATGCTGGAAGCAGGGAAAGATTTTGGTGTACAATAACTTAAGTTTCCATCACAAGAAACTGAGTGATCCCAAAGGGCAAATATAAGGATTACTGAATTATTTTGTTGCTTTATGAGTTGTATATGAGCAAATTCAATCCAAGAGATCCTTCCAGATAGAAGAGTTCCAAACCTAAAACAATCTCCAATCTAATTTACTGACTATTACCAATTAGGAAGAACGGTAATGTTCTTCTGCTTTCTTCTCTCATATCACTGAGGTCAGCTTAATAAAAGGCTAAGACCTTTTCCACCAGACTTCATGTCATCCTGCAGTTTTAATATACTTGCTGAAATGTAGAACCCTATGATAAGTAAAGGTCTCAACATTCATTTATTCTAAGTAACACTCAGATTTGGAATCCTCCTGTAGCACTCTTTATTGTGTCTAATCTTAACATACCTGGATGGCTCCAACTCAGGAAAAAATGATAGAAACTGGCTATTGATCTCCAGACTGATGAGGCTTAAAATGTATATATATATATTTAAAAATATGACCTCCCACCATTTCTGAGTCCTGAAAGCCTTGGTTTGCTCATATGCAGAATATTGTAATGCAAATATAGAAACACAACATTGCTATTCTTTGGTCACCCTTTCCCTCTTGGTTATCTAGGCCAATGGCATATGGTTCTGAATTAGCTAGGGCAATTAACAAGTATATTTTGTTTGACTTCCCTCTTCTCTTAATGAGACTTAATCAGCATATCTATAGACATTTTTCTAAGAGTACTGGCTCTACTAGAATGAAATGTGGGAATCTAAATAATGGATTTTGCTGTTGCCTGCGAAGCTCCAACTTCTTTCCCAAACAAGTCACTCACTGTGCCTGTCCTGAGTAGTAAATGAACTCCTGGTTTTGTGAAAGTCACTGACTCCTTCCAGCCTGCACACAGGCCTTGAGGCTCGTATCTATGCCAAGATACCAAGACATCTATGCCAAGATGTGTTTAGGTGATTTGGCTAATCTTCATTCTATGCTTATGGTTGATGTCATTATTTCAAACTTTAGTTAGACTGGCAGTAATTAACAAGTGTAATGAATACAACCCCTGTCTCTTTTAGTTTTGGATACACTGCAGTGCCATTCAAAGAACCACAAAAACTTAACTAATCAAAGTAAAAATGAACCGTATTTCTTCCTTCTCCTCTACCCTAAATCTTAAAGTTAAAATTTTAACCTGGTATAAAAGTTAAATTTTAACTGTCTATTCATGTCTTAATTAAAACATGAGTAGCCAAATGAAACTAACACGGGCTAGTGACTTCTTTGATGTTACCATCATGTCATGTAATCATATTGAAGGATAGCTGATTTTGTTACATATATTAAAGACTTCTCTGGGGCATTGCTTATCCTTGAAGGGTACCAGACAGAAAATTGCCTGCCTTCGGGAGAACAAAGTTGTTTCTTCATAAGTCATCACGATTTTGGAGTGACCTAATATGGAAACTGATGGCATGGAATTCTGTTTCAGTCAAGCATTAATGAAGTAAAATCTACGCTAGGGTAAAAGTTGGATGAGTAAATCTTTCTATTCGAGATTGAAATAGAATTTCTATTTTAATTCCTTTGTGGTGATTTATCTGAGTTGGTCTGATGTAGAAGGCATTAATAGTACCTCCGTGCTTTCCTAGATGATAAAGGGAAATTAAAAGCCAGCGGTTCCAGTCAGCCATCAGGCTCCGAAGGTGGCTCACTGTTCCTCAAGTCTGGCCCAACAGCCCTGCCGCCTGGAGCTGCCCCTTCGCCCTCCAAGAGCACAAATGGAGCTTCCGGGGCCGTTGCTGAATCAGAAGAAGAAAAAGCCAAAAAGTTACTTTACTGTTCACTATGCAAAGTGGCTGTGAACTCCCTGTCACAGCTAGAGGCACACAACACAGGTGAGCTGCTCTCTTCTCCTTAGAATCTAAGTAACGCTAACAGCAAAACCCAGCGTTTCCCATCAGAACCGCACATTTGCCATTCAGAAATTGTCTGTTCAGTGTCTTCTCTACCCTTTTGATCCACAGGAGTGTTTTAGAGAAAACATGATCCTAATGAGTTTGGACATAAGACTTGTTCCGTTTATTTCCTTGAAAGCTTCTAATACCTTCCAAAACTCATTTGGATGAAGTATGAGAGTTCACAAAAATTTCTACACAATATTATCACATACTTATAAGGGGAAAAGCATGAAAATAACTTAAAAATCCATCAGTAGGGAAATACTGAATAAATTATAATAACCTAATGTGGGAGAATATGTTACTCAGCCATTAAAGTGTAATGATAAGAAAACACGGGCATCATTTGATATCCGAACATGTCAGACCTTTATTTAGCTAAGTCCCAATTTTGAAATATGTTTTCAGTATGCAAAAAAGAAAGGGCTGGGTAACAGTGGTTACTTCTGGGTGGTGAAAATCTAAGAAACCCTTATTTTCTTATGCTTCTTTGTATTTTCCATATTTTATTATACACTTATGTTTTTCCATTTTTTACAATGAAAGTGTATTATGTTTGTAATCAACATTAAAATGCTCATAAGAAATCATTGGAAACTTCAGCCTAAAGACAAAGCTCGCAAGGATAAGACACCAAAGAGCTTCTGATAGCTCTCCCCAGCAGCGTGTAATATGTGTCTCCTGTCTTAGGATCTAAACACAAGACCATGGTTGAGGCTCGCAACGGAGCTGGTCCAATTAAGTCCTATCCTAGACCGGGATCAAGATTAAAGATGCAGAACGGCAGTAAGGGATCAGGACTACAGAACAAGACGTTTCATTGTGAAATCTGTGATGTTCACGTTAACTCCGAAATTCAACTCAAACAGGTAACGTACCCTGGATTAGGGTACACTGTTGTTCGGGCCACCCTCCTACTGTCTGTATCTCCTCACCCATGGAATGCTTTTCTCTGTGCTCACCATTTAATTTGCAAGCACTTTGTGGAGAGGGAAGTCAGTAGCCAGTATTCAAACATCTGCTACTGTGCATATGTTGGGTTCTAGGCTAGGTATTAGAGATAGCGAGTGGCCACAGCAGTCCCATGGCTGGGTCCCTGTCTGTCAGGGACCCAGATCTGCTTAGGGAAACAGACTTGGCAGTAACATGGGTGACACCAAGTAAAACCTAGTAAGAACAGGACAGAAGCATTTCACGCATGTGGGGAGCAAGTCTTAAACGATTTTAATCAAAGCATGTTTGGGAGGAGGACCTGAGAACAGAGGTTCTGAGAATGAAGACATCTCTACCTCTGCCCAGGAAGTATACTCATGATTCAGCTAACTCATCAAACTTTTTTCAGCACATTTCTAGCCGAAGGCATAAAGACCGAGTTGCAGGGAAACCACTGAAGCCGAAATACAGCCCATACAACAAACTCCAGCGGAGCCCCAGCATTCTAGCAGTAAGTTTACCTCGTCTGCTGGCCTGCTTTGTGGGGCAGACTTGCTGAGCTGGTCGTGTCCTTTAAGGTGGGCTTAGGGATTAATGGTCCTGAGAAGTTGTGAATTGATTGACTGATTGATTGATTGATGGATTAACTGCAGTGAAAGGGATTGAACGAGCTACATTTCCAATCCCTTTTATTATTATTTATTTTAAGACAGGGTCTCGCCAGGGATTTAGCTCAGTGGCTTAAGCACCTGCCTGGAAAGCGCGAGGTCGAGAGTTTGATCCCCGGTACCAAAAAAAAAAAAAAAAAGACAGGGTCTCGCTAAATTGCTGTGTTGCCCAGGGTGAGCTTCTCAAGACTGAACTTGAGAGTCTTCTGCCTCAGCCTCTCAGAGTGCTGCGATGGTAGGCACATGCCAACCTGCACACCTTATTTTTCTGATTTTTAACTTTTTCCCAGGATAGGACTTGAATCCATGGTCTCACATGTGCTAAACAAAAGCTCTACCACCTGAGTTACATCAGCATCCTATAAGTGAATTTAAATAGCCTTCACTGATGGAAATTTTAGAATGAACTTCTGAGTTTGTGCTGTAGAACACCTTAAACAAAGCTTCCTTAGGAAAGAAAAACTGAACCTCTTTAAGAGTTAATACCTTACTCTTCTACCAAGACCTTGTCACAAAACTATCTTCTTAACCATGCAAAGAGAGTAAAACTGGGCATGGTGGTGCCTGCCTGTACTCATAGCTTCTTGGCCGGCTGCAGCGTCCAGATCCCAAGTTTGAGGCCCATGAAACCTGGGGAGAGCGGTTGTTTGCATAAAACAAAACTCCACCCACTGACTTTAATATCGTCCTATTTTCTGGCTTGTGTGTGAGCATCGGTGTGCAAGAAGGTGGTGTACTGCTCTTTCCACTCTGTAGCAGGCATGTTGGCAAATGGCCTGGTTCACCTGATTTCAGTATGTACTGTTTTCAGTTTCTCAGCAAAAATACCTAAAGACTTCAGCAAGAAATATCATATAAATAGCCAGAGGGATGGATTTTATTCTCCCTAGGACTCGGCCCAGGCCCAGCACGGTGCTCAGTCTGAGAGGAGGCTGGATTGGGCAGCCGGAGGCAAGGTGACGCTGAGATCACCTCCCAAAGCCTCTACCTGGTGCTGTCGGCGGGTTGTACCTGCAGCAAGCAGATGCAGCTTGTGCGGCTCCTCCTGACCGCAAAGAGAGAAATTAAAAGATTGATTTCTTACATCAGTGGAAGATTCAGCCCAGGGAGTCCGTTAAGTAGAGAAACTTTCTAGCCTACTTATAGCCATTTTCGGCAACAGAAACTTGATTTAGCTGCAATTTCTCGGGGAATTCTGGAGGATAAATAGAAATTGCCTTTGTTTTCTTGACTCTTTGGGGGTTCCTAATGCCCTAAACCCCAGCTTCCTAACCCCCATGCAATTTATCTAAAAAGAAGTGAAATGAAAAGTTGTGCTTCTCAAAGAAACAAAAACCAAAACCTCTCTTTAGGCCACACGCCAGTTTAAGATAAGCTTCAATTTTGAATTGAGCTCCACGGCCTAAGCGGAAACCTCCAGATATGTTTTATTCCTGCTGAGTACGTTTGTGTCTACTTAGGGAGACTTCCTAGGCCCTGGGACGCAGGATCCAAGACCGAAAAAGAGCTGAAATGGAAAGAAATCAAAGTAAAGCTATGCCAAGAGCCACTGAAGCCAGCTTTATAAATATAATCATTTCATGACTCTGAAAGTAAAAAATATGTATATATTTAAGACTTGCTCATCTTGATGTTTCACTTATGAAAATAAAGCCATAATACTGTTATTCAAAGACAACATCCTGACCGAAATGCTGGTTTTTCTCCCTCTGTTAGGCAAAACTCGCATTCCAGAAAGATATAATGAAGCCTTTGGCCCCAGCCTTCCTGTCCTCACCCCTGGCAGCAGCAGCGGCTGTGTCCTCCGCCCTGTCACTGCCACCCCGGCCGTCCGCATCGCTCTTCCAGGCACCAGCCATAGCTCCAGCTCTCCTGAGGCCCGGCCATGGGCCCATCCGTGCCACCCCCGCCTCCATCCTCTTTGCCCCCTACTAGTGTGTGCAAGCCCCACTACAACCCAGGCCAGTAGGCAAAGTCGAGAAGAAAAACCAAAAGGATTTCAGCAATTGGAGCATTTTGTGTTGCAGTAAGTACCCCTCACCCACGCACAAAATGCACCCTGCCTTCCCAAACCCCAACTCCAAAGAGAAAACCAATTGCTAGATTCGAGTGCTTTAACGGACGCTCCTGTTAACGTAGAAATGTGACCAGCACAGGCTTTATCACCTGTTTCCCCCTTACCCTACCCCATGAAATTGGTGAATCTGAGATATTTGACTTCTTGAAAAATGCATTGGTCAGAAAAATTTAAAAAGGAAAGGAAAAGAAAATCAATCTCTATTTTCCCATGGGTATGATCTGGCTTAGAAAATATGGAATACTTTCCTGACAGACTTGAAAACTAGGATCTTCCTCAGATGTGTGTAAATAACTGTGGAATCCAACCGGGCATATTCTAGTGTGGAACAATATAGAACACAAGTGCTTACTTGTGAAAACCATCTTACCAATGGATCATGACATTTTCTTTTTGATGTACTATTGTTGACAGGGATTGTGTACTGTTTTAGACCCAAGTACTGTTGTATCCTGTGTAGTACTAGATCGTATCTCTTGTCTAAACTCAACGTTTTTTTAGTTGCTGTGTAAATGTTAAGAAGCAAAGTAGCTTTGAAATTTCTCTTTAAGAGAACAAAAGATAATGTATTTTCTTTATTTCATATTTTATTTGGAGATATTTAAACAAGATAGAAAGCCATATAACATAGCTATAATTACTACCTTCTCGCTATTTTTGTTTAACTTATTTTGTAGCCTCCTCACTGGTTTGAGTTGCTAAGCAAATGTATACGAACCCCAAAAAGAGCTTCCTCAAATGCACATTTCTGCACCCCTGCGCAATCAGCAAGAAGACAATGAATCCATGTATTTCTACATAATTATCTCCATTTTTATCCTGTTTTCATTTGTAATGACGCTACATAATTTTGTGGCTCCCTAATGCAATAATGTACAGAAGATATAAAGTTTATAATTGAAAAATTTGTCTTTCTGTTCACTGACTATGTTTGCAGGTCACGCTGCCCTGCCCCTCTTTCTAAAGCTGATGTCAACAAGACTGGAAATGTTTGTGTTGTCAGGGGCAAGAGCTGTCATAAAATAACAGAATGGAGTGATCTCTTTCAGAGTATCTATATCTGCAATCTGTAAATGGTAAAATGTCTGTGTATTTTTTTAAATGTACCTTTTCAATAAAAGTATGAAAAATAAAAATCGGTTTATATTTTCGGTGGTATTTTCTCCCGAGACTCCTCCAATCTGAAATCACCTGATGAAAGATTGTTAGTTATGTACAAAGATTGCTTCTTAGGTATTTAGCATTTTTGGATCGTATTTGCTGCATATTTATTTGTCATGTTTATTCATTACTGCTCGCGGCATTAGCATGAGGTGAAACTTTGCTGTTGCTTTCTCTCTGAATCTCTGAGAAGCTGCGAGTTTGCCCAGAATCATGGGAGCAGCCTATTCAAAACTGTGCCTGTTGATTTTTTTAAGCTCACTGAAGGTCCTCCAGATCCCTAATTCATCTTTTATTGGTGCCCATGACATTTATGGTCTCTTATTACAGGATTTAATCACACTCCTCCCCTTTCATCTTTGCCAATCAGCATGCCCTTCACTTTCTTTGCCCTCCTTCTCTTACTTATTAAGTATAAAGATTAATACATCACTGTTTGTTCCGGTGCTCTGGTGAACAAAACACTCTCAATTTAGTGACTTAAAATAACCACATTTTTATTACGTCAGGATTGCATGGGCCACGAATTCCAGCAGGGTTTGGCTGGGTGTTCCTGTTCTCTGAGGCATCAACAGCGTTCCCTAGGAAGTAGCAGGCTGCCAGGTGGGCTGGGCTGGGCTGGGGATAGGGGTGATCACTGTCCTCTCACGCTGACCCAGGTGGACAGTGCTGGAAAGTTGAGATCACCTGGACTGGCTTCCCAAACAGCAGAACCAGGCTTCCCCCGTGTCTCTGCTGTTGTCTCAGGTGAGGACATAGTGTTTTGAAAGACCTGGGTGGAAGTGAAAGGGCCTTCTGTGAAATAGCCTGGAAGCTCCCAGCAGGTCACTTAGGACACATTGCACTGTTCGAAAGTCACTAAGACCCATCCAGATTTAGGGGAAGACAAAATGTAAGGCTAGAAATTTAATTCAGCTGCACAAGCGCTTGCCTGGCAAGTGTGAGTCACCAGCACCAAAGAAAAGAAAAAAAAGAAAAGAAAAAAAGAAAAGAAAAGAAAAGAAAAGAAAGAAAAGAAAAGAAAAGAAAAGAAAAGAAAAAATAAAAGAGGAAAGGAAAGGAAAGGAAAGGAAAGGGAAGGGAAGGGAAGAAAAAAAGAAAAGAAATGAAAAAGGTGAAGAGAAGCAAAAACCTGACACCATCATTTGTCTACCACACTGTTGTAGAATCTTGTAGGGGGTGGTAACACGAACAGAAGTCCTTTCTGCCCACCTTAAAGCCAAATATTGTTTTTAAAATTGAAAATTGAGCTAGACATGGTGGCCCACGCCTGTAATCCCAGCATACAGGAGGCTGAGGCAGGCGGATTCACCATGAGTTCGAGGCTCGCCTGGGGTACATAAGCAAGTTCAAGGCCAGCCTAGACTATATAGTGAGACCTTATCTCAATCAATCAGTCAACTGAAAATTGGGATGCAGCAGAATTTAAATACTCTTTTCTAAACCAAAACCCAAGGCTAGTCAAAGGCAAGGTAGCTGGGATGCATGGTAATAAGCCACCTCCATCAATGAGTTTATCCAAATGTTTGAAAATTGTTAAACTTTGTATTTTAGGGTTCAAAGACTGGAAATTTAGCTCAGTGGCACAAGTGCCTGCCTGGCAAGCATGAGGTCATCAGTTCAATCCTGGTACCCAAAAATAAAAGCATATTAACATATCTTAGGGTTCTTAACAGGCTACTTTTGTCTAATAGGATTCTTGTTTCACATTCAGAATTTGGGTTTCTTTAAATGATGCATTTGAACTGTAACCAGTATCAGCTAAACTTACCATGGGCTTGGACCTTGAGACGTGATTTATCAGAATGGTGTTTCAGTTTAACCCGTCAGAGAGCTTTTTATTTTTATGGACTTCAATAGCAATTTACTTGATTTATCTTTCCTTGTCCTATGTCTTTTTGAAGCTTACTACAATCTTCAAATATTTTTAAATGTCAATACTTAATAGACCTAGAAATTTACTGATTTGATTTATACAATTTATAAATCACCTCAGGGAGGATGTATAAAAGGATAGCAATTAATTAGGGAGCATCCTCCAGAAAGAGCCGTAAGTAGCTACAAGCAGTGATTTATGCACCATTAGAAGGATATTGCTCGTCATTCACCCTGATTCTGAGTGTTGGAAGCGATCAACTCTGAAGGGTCCACCTGCATATTTGAACTAATACCCCCTCTCCATGCCATTCACAATGGAGAAGACCGCTATGTTATTCCACTTAACACAGACTTAAAAACATGCTTCTTCCTCCGACACAGTCCAGTAATTTTGTATACTTCCCTAAGGGATAAATGGAGGTTTGAAATTATGGGTATCCCCCATTTGAGATTTCCAATTAACTCTTTAGGGATGTGCCATCCTCTGCCACCCATGAAGACTAAAACTAAAACCACTAAATTAAAAAAAAAATCATGGCAAGATCCTTCTTAGCATAAGATCATCTCCACCCTCTTGAGTCACCCCAAGAGTATACTTGCCCTTGAGTCATAGGCCGCTGAGTCTTCCCCCAAATTTGAATCTTTCTCGAGCCCCGCCTGTCACTGTGTACTCCCGGTAAATAGCGGCTGTCTTGGAGTGTCCCTCTCTTGGTCCATCTGGAGACACTGACTTCCCAGTCACTCCTCATGTATTACTAAGTTTGCCTCTGTTTCTTATTTTATCTTCTCACCGTACCCTTGATGCAGACAATGGGGGCTCTTAGCCCAGCCCCCAATAGTCCAGCTATGGTATTGACAGAATCTGAAATCTGGTCTCAGGTAGGATTGCCAGATTGTCAGTTAGATTTGAATTTCAAAGAAAACACTAATACTTATTTAGTGTAATATTTATAATAATAATTTAGCATGAGATTTTATTTGGTATAACTATCTTATCAATAAGTATGCAGTGTTTGGGCCACACTAATACTGAAAGGTTAGTATTTATCTGCACTTCAAGGTTAGGTGGATATCTTGTGTTTTTATTTCTTATCTGGAGACTTTTCTCAGGAGGATTTCTCTTCATCTCAGGTACCACAACGCTTCAGGAAAGAAGCTACCTCTTGGGTATTAGAAACTAAATACCGAGATTTTAAAGGCACATTGTGAAATATACTCACTGACAGAGGAAGTTGCAGTAAGTCAATGATATTTTGACAATGACTAAGACCAGGACAGGAGGAAATATAGCTAAAGATACTTAAGTTACACGGATGCTTCCTTATCAAAATCAAAGTAATGGAAAAGGCAAAAAAAAAAATTTCAGTTGTGTTATATACCAAAACATCACCTCTGATTTCTTCTCCATCCTAAGGAAATTCTTACTTTCCAAAGATAAGGTCATGGAGAGTTTTTCACTCAGAAAGTGCTTTAAAGAAAACTCCACTATGGTTAATGCTTTGAGGAAATGCACCAAGCCGTTGGGGCAGGGGTGGGGGGCGGTGAGGGGTGGGGGGTAGCATACAAAGGAGAAAGAGCTGACCTCGTAAGGAGCTAAAACACACAAAGGAGGAGACTCACTGCAGGAGACTCACTGAAGAGCTGGAGCATGGTGACATTTTGGGAAATGAGCACCTACTATCTAAGTTACTACAGGAAAGAGGGATAATGGTGGGGGACACATGGCCAGGAGCTCTGCAACAGGTAAGACAAGTTAGCATTAACACGCACAATCTTAGTAAGCACAGGCATCTTCCGGTGACAGGCCAAAGGATTTCATTCCACCTCTGTGGACTGTGGCCTCTCTTCATAGTATCCATCAGCCCCTTGTTTTGTTAAAATGATGGTCTTCCGTATCAGAGGGACACAGGCTGTTGAGGAACACACCAGCGTCTGGTACCTTGGGGGCTTAAGGAGAAGCCACATAGTGCAAGAGCAGCTTCCACAGGAGATGCTCCTGTCTGCCTCCTTCTTGCCTCCCCGTAATTAACTCCGTGGGGGAATTCATCAGGGATGTGACGGTGCAGGTCCTCAGCTGCTATGGAGTGTGACTAGGGAATTGCCCTCATTTCTTTGGCTAAAATTTCCGAAGCCAGAGTGACAATGGAACATATTCTTCTACTTTAAGCTAAGTGCTCAAAATGCATCAAACCTGTGCTTGGCAGATAGAATTTCTTCTGTAGGTGTAATGGAAATATCTTTGTGTCATTTTCTGCAATTTAAGAAGTCACTTATCTACAGATGATTGGACAAGCTTGCCATGAAGCACCTGATTTTCATGTTCGTCGTTACAGTGAAAGAGCAAAATTAAGTGAGAAAAGAAGTGAGGATAACATACATTGTCCTCAAAAGAGCAGAATTCAAATCCTGATCATGGCCCAGTACATTACTAGGTCCATGATTTTTATGTCAGAAAATTATGTCATTTTCCTAAAGTCTGTTTTTCATACATATAAAACAGATACAATGGTATCCAACTGAAAGAATTTTTCTAATAAGCAAATTAAACAGAAGAAAATGTTTTTGTAAATTATAGAATGCTATATAAATTCTGATAATAAATGAATAAAACCAATATTTTTTCTCATTTTAAACTTCTAAATTTTAAGTAAGTTTCTCTCAAATTACTCAATTTAGTGGTAAACAAGACTCCTAGGAAAGCACCTCTATAATGGAGAATAGCAAATTCACTAATTGTAATTTCATAGTTCTATTCTCAAAGGTCTAATTCAAATACAGGTAATACTAAGATAATTGGCCGATATATCACGAGTAGTTTTGAATTGTCTTATATTCCATGCAAGAAAAGCAGAATCCCCAATTATAGTGAACCCAAAAGGCTTTTACATTGTAAACAAAAATCACCTGAGGAGGAAGGATTGCAACTTTGGCTACCCAGGGGAACTTTGCCACACCATACGTCACAGTGACATAGAAGAGCCTAGGGTGGCAGCTGAGTGGCAGAGTGCTTGCTCTGAGTTCAACTTCTAGCACAGGGCAGGGGGTGGGGAACAATTTGTGTTATTAAAAATTTTGAGCATGCAGAAAATAAGCTAAGAAAAGTTATATAATTCATATGACATAAAAATTTATATTGTTATTCAAGAAATTGATAAAAATGGGGTAGGGAACACTTTCAACAAAGAAAAACAACTAAACAGAAAATGTGCACCATAGCCGGGCATGGTGGCATATACTTTAATCTCAGCACTCTGGAGGCTGAGGCAGGAGGATCACTGCAAGTTCAAGGCCAGCCTGGGCTACATAGTAAGTTCAAGGACAGCCTGAACTACATAGTGAGACCCTGTCTCAAAAAATCAAAAGAAATAAGAAAAAAATGAAAAAGAGGAAGTGAACCAGAAAAGGCAAATATATTTATACAAATACATATATATATATATACACATAAAATTTTACTAAGTATGAACTTTGTCTTTAATGAATTTATATGAATAAATGAACATTTTTGTTATTTGAATAAAATCAATATGATTTGATCTAGCACATTAAAAGATGTGTACATCTTAGAAACATTGTCTCAGTGGGGTAGGGAAATAGACACATTTATACACATTGGTAGTAATGAAAATTTCCAGTCATGTATGTCACCTCATCAGTTTCTCACAATCTTTGCCCCAGAAATCCATGTCAAAGGTTGAATCCTAAGATACTATATACATTATATAAATGTGAAAAATGATTTATGTGTATGTTTTAAAATAGTTCACCTGTGGGTGTTGTATTCATCCACGGGGGTGAGTAAATAAACTAGGGATCTGATTTGCAGGAGAAAACAGCATAATCATTAAAAATAATGATATAGCTCTAGGAGTAGTACTGTGGACAATCGTCCCTGACTTATCTCCATGTATGGAAAGGAAAGTTTCAGGCCAGGATGTTGAGTATTGTCCCATTTGTGTTAAATTTTAAAACTATATTCTTATGTATATATATATATATATATATATATATATATATATATAATCAGTCCAAACATGGCTGATCTGACTCTAAATCAACATGGGGGCAGTTAAACACTAATATTAGTTTGGAAGCAGAAGGAAAGCAAGAGTCAAAATTACCTCTGATTTAAATCAGAAACCAGAGCATTTTGAATATAGTAGTAGTTTGCTTTGTCTACAGACAAAAACCTTGCACTGACTGAATCTTCACTTAAGTAAACGGAAAGTACCACCTGGACCACAGATTCTCTGAGGGCAGTAGATAGAAGAATCACCTGGAAAGTGGTGAAATGCCAGGTTCTGTCCCTTATGGATCACAGTTTAGAAAGGTGTGATTGGTCCCAGAAAGCTGCAGTCCAGCAGACGCCTTGTGTTGTACACTTAGAGAATGCACTCTCGGCCTCGGGCTGCCTATGAGACTCCTGAGGCGAGACCGGGCAGTGCATGAAGCCCTGCCAGATTAAAGCTGTCAGCATTTTCAAGAGTTAGGCTGCACTTCAGACTCAGAGGCCAAGGAGATTCCCTCTAGAGAAAACTAAACACTTTCCAGTAACAAATAAATTTTAAATGCCCAGGAAATCAATTGACTTGTTTTTTCCTCCTTACAAATAAAATCTTACATAGCCCTTTTTAAAAAAATGAAACAATAATATGGAAGAGGACCCAGCAAATTAAGATCAACAGAGGAACCAGATTATCTATAACTTACAAATAGAAGCAAAGGGGAGGTGGTTATAAGGAATGGTGTGCGGCAGAGACAAACCAAGACCACCAGCCCTGTGTAAAGGCAACGTGCCTTGGAATTTACTGTGCCTACGTGCAGGCAGACAGAAGTCACAAAGGCTGTCTATAAGGAGCAGAGAGAAGCAGGCTTTTTTTTTTAATAGGGTTTTAAAGAAGGCAAGGGAAGTTAGGCAGGAAGACCTCAGCAAATATCAGTGGTCAAAGTTCTCTGGATATTTTGCACCTCAGTGGGCAATGTCCTTGGGGGTCCAGTGTAAATGTCTAGGTGTCTTTAGATATCCAGGTGCTTTCAGGAGTCTGTGTTCCATCTTGTCTCTTTTAAGACATCCTGTGTTTGCCAAGGGCACCTCAGTGCTGTTCTGAGAGCAATGTCTCTGCTGGCAAGTGGGTTGGGTACTGGGGGTCATGTGCAAATCGAGCTTTTCATGGTTTGGGCAGTTTATGAAAGGTATGAACTAGCTAGGTCTTAAGTAGAAATTCAAGAAAAGTCAGAGGAGGATTACTGAGGGTAGCTTTCAAAACAAGATCTCTTAAATTTACCCATCATTGTTGTAGACTAGGAAAGATAGAATATTCTAGAATGCACCTCAAGGTACCTTTCTATCCTGTGATTCTGATTTCTTAAACTTACTATGATAGTAAAACTTGGCTACAATAACATCAATTTTTAAATCTGGATAGTGTCTGTAATGTAAGTCTATTTTTCATACACAAAGATCTTAGTCTCTTCAGAATGACATTTCTCTAATTTTATGTAAACTTTTGAATGGAACGTTTTCTAAAAGTTATTACTTATGGTCTTGTCTTCCTAACATGACACAGTAGCTATAATCTTTTTTTAATGATTGAAGTTCATCATTGAAACCATTAGTGGAGCAAAATGTAGATGTCATACAGTTATGGAAAGAAGAAAAAAACTAAAGATTGGAATACATAAATTTTAGAGCCCACGCTTATTAGGCATGTGATATCTTAAGCAGATTTGAGATTCAGGATCCTCCTCTATAAAATGTTACACATGCCACTTCTGTGTTCAGCAAAATTTATTCAGGGGATCAAATTCTAAAAATTATAGTAAGTGCTCAGTGTATTTTTAGCTATTTTGTTGCTGGATGTCAGGCATTGTACATCTCCAAGAAACAAAGTCTGGGGTGTACAGAGGTTCCCACAGATTTGTCCCCAACCGCCACATGCCACCCTCCACTACTCTGCTGTATCCCAATCAAAGCACCAAATTCCATGGCCAAATCCTGGGGACTGTTTGTAGAAACCCAGAGCTTGGAAAGTGCTTCCCATGGTCCCTACTGAGACACAGTACCTCAGCTATAAAAATGGGAAAATGCAGGGAAAGAGCTTTCTGTTTAGTCCCATTGACATCACTTTTTTCAGAACTGGCAAGATGGTAAGTGGATAAGGATGGTTCTGACCATCAGTGTTTAAAATCCTAGTAAGCTGGGGGCAAGAGGATAATGGAGAGAAAGAAATGACTGTGAAGACAAACACATTACAGTCATTATTTCAATCACCATTCAACTGGTAGGGTAAGCACCCAGGCAAACTCTTGAAGAACAAGGTAGCTCAAGTGGTAAGAGGAGAAAGCATCAGAGAGAAGGAGTGGCATGGAGTACAAGAGAGTACAGTGTACAGAGGGGCCCAGAGCAGCTCATGGGGGAGTGGGAGATGCCTGCGAGGTAAATGTGGCTCAGCGTGAAGAGCTTTCTGCAGGGCCAAATCCTGTAGCTTGTGGGGAACATTAATTTAGGGCAAAAGAATCAGATTTACATTCAGGAAGAACTTTCTGATAGCAATATAAAGGAGGATTGGAGGTTATTATGTGGACCAGACAGAGTTGTGAGCACAAGGATGGCCCACACTAGGATCTCAGCAATAAAAACTGTAAAACATTTTTGGAAACAAAGCAGCAGCAGCAGCAGCGGCGGCAGCAGCATCTTATTGCATTTTAAGCATCTCAAGAGCAAGAATAATAGGACCTGGTACAGTGAAGAGTCTCACTTGAGCCTCACTGAAAGATTGCCCTGTGCGATCTCCACGCATTCTCTAAGGTAACTTGCACTAACACAGCCTAGTAAATGAATGGATGTTGGGCACAAGCCAGATGCGTGGCACTAGTTGTCTGCATTCTAAGTAGTCCCAGACCACAGTATTCTCTGAGTTCCACTGTTTCTTTTCTCTGTAACGGATCATTTTCCTTAGTGTCAAATTGCAGAGTAGTTGTTCCTCATCTTCTAAATTTCTATGAATGGAAGAACCAGAGGTGCAAGACAGTTAGAACTGAGTGTAAAATAGGAACGGAGCTCCCAGAGCAGCCTGGAGGGTGCTCCCAGGAACAGAGCGGATTCCAATCATTTGTAGTCTTTTTTTAATGTCTATTTTAGCTGTTCAGCAGTAATTTTTTTTCCTTTGTTACCTTTGGGTGTTCCATAGTGTTTGTAAGCTGAAAATGTCATAGAAATTAGAAATGATTCTGGAAATGTACTATGAATCATTATGATGGCATGAAAATAAACCACAACCCCCCAGTTCATTCCATAAATCACAAAATGCCAGGCACTGTGCTGAGAATACCATACAATAAATAAGACTCTCACTGGGACCTGAGGAGATAATTAAGACTCTCAAAGAAAGCAAGGTCAATTACTGAAATAGTGGGTTCCTTTTATGTATTTGTTCTAGTTTGTTTTACTTGTTCTGATTTGTCGACATCACAGAGATGAATTTAATTTAGAGACCCTCAACCTGGCCAAGGATCCCCTGTGAAGCTTTGAAAATGTGACAGAGCTGTCTCAACATCAGATCAAGTGAATCAGAATCTCATTTGGCGAGGCCCTGTGACTTACATGAAAACAAATTGACTCCCCATGTGATGTTAGAGATTAATCAAAGGGTTTGAGAATCTCTGATTGTTTAGAACTGAAGAGGGACCACACATGTAATGCCAAAAGTTCATCACTTCTGTGTGAGGCCAAGTTATGCCACCTGAGCTGGAAGAAAAAATAATCCAGCTTCCTAAGAGTGAAAGTGGCAGGAGAGGGAAAGAGATTATGGTAGATGATGTCTTACTTTACTTAATCAGATGATCTAATTCTTTTTTAAGAGAAGGTTTCACTATATAGTTCATATTGGCCTTGAACTCACTATATAGTCCAGGATGGCTTTGAATATGCACACATACTCCTGCCTCAGCTTCCCAAATGCTGGGAGTACAGGTGTGCACCATAACACCCAACTTAGATTATCTTCCAACGTCTCTCATGTGTGAAGCTCCAGACCATGTCACACTGTCAACAAGCAGTGTATACATGAAGATAGAGAGATTATCATTTATTACTAAACATCTGATGGGAAAATAAGCTCTAGAAGTTAATCTTCTAAAATTCCCACAGTGCAGGGCGCTGGAAAAATGAGCATCCAGC